>JAKSZP010015975.1:0-139014 GCA_022478985.1 Massospora cicadina | reverse complement strand
GGAAAGAGCCAAATCCTAGGCTCATGGGTAGCTCTCACAACGTCACCCAACCCACCATCCCCCCACTGGGCTAAGGAAGCCCAAACCAACTTCGCAAGGGCACTACATCTGAGGCCCCCCTCCAACCCTGCAACTCTGATGAAATACTTTACAACACATCCAACCGCCACTGGACCGCACAACACCAACTGGTCTTTCAAACACATCCTGTACAACCTAGACAAGGGGATTGGAGCTTCTCCTATGCACAGCAATCTGAAGACTTTCACCCTCAAACTGGTTACGTGCAACTCCACAGGGGACAAACAGTGTCTAACGCGCCAGCCCCACTACCACCCTTTCCTCTTTCCCAGATTGACTACTTAGACCACCAGAGACGTCCCATATGACTTGCGCAACCAAAAGCATGTGTGAGACCTCATCACCTGCCCCCTCTTATCCCCACAAGTGTGCTCCACAGTGTGGCGATACATGCGCCATACGTTTAGAACAGCTGACCATAATTTCTCAATGTTCAAGACATGCGCCATCTGCGGCGGACCCAACACACTAGCGCACCTCCTGGAAGAGTACCCGCCATCCGCGCATATCTGGGCCAACGTGATGCACTTGTTTCAACAATCACCTAAAGCGAAATTCCGACTATCCCGCGATATCCTGGCACTCAACATGGCCTCGCCTATCCCCAAGACACTAAGAGCTCTAATTGTGAGCATTTCAATATGGTCCATTCACACAATTACCCTTGACGCTTTCAATGGGATCCTCCATAATCTCAACCAAGCCATCGTCAGATTCCACAGCCATTTGGCCGACCACTCTCAATCCTGGCTGTTCAGCTCACTCCAACACAAATGGAAGAAACGGATGGGCAACTGGATTCCAATCTGGTTCCTTCGTTATGACATTGAAAACCTCATAGTCTTCATAGGCGGTACACCCTACTAGCCCCTGAGCCGCCATGCCACTTAAGGTCTAGTCATCCACCACCCGTGGCTCCTAGCCACACCCAAGTGTGCCAAGTCGTGTCTTTTGAGTTTCCTTTGTTTTGCGCTCTCTTCCCTTTTCTGTTTTCCATTTTCCTCTTCCCTACATATCAGATTTTTCTGTCACCTGGTTGGCCATCCTCAAATAAATAAAATAAAGAAACTTTGGGTAGGTGATGGCTATGACTGTGTTGGCATTGCGCACTAATGATCTGAACTGAGATAGCGAATAGCAAGGTGGTCCATGGAGTTCTTGGCCTATCATATGCCACGTATAGAGGTTTTCCAGGTTTTATTATCCTTTCCTATTAATTTGAATCTCCTTCATCCTTCATTGGTGCGGTATCATACCACAGATTGGCCAACCTTGAATAAAATATAAAATTTTTCTTAAAAAATAACCTAGATTATGTTCTTTTTGAAATATTTTAGCTCCTTATTTAGTAAGCTTCAAGTGTATTTACCAATAGGAGAGCTTTACCTTTTATTTATTAGCTTTACAATAATAATAATACTTACATTAAAGGCTTTTTTTGTCCTAAGTTTTTCTTGATGGTTGTATTTCATTCCACATCCTGACAGTTATATTTAAATCTGAGAGGCTTTATTTATACCGTCTTGATTATCATAAACAAAGATGGAGGTGGCATCATAGAATATGGTGACATTGGCATGTAAATCTTGCATCAACATCAGTAGCTAAACCAATTACTTCAGATTATAATGTTGCATCGTCTGATGGTGGTAGATTACTGGATGATCAAAACCCATAGACAGCAATCCATCCCTTAAACAACCTGCTAGTAGATATCAAATAGTGCTATAAACACCACTCATATTGGAGGGTATAGCATTTATAGTGACCTAATGGATCAACCTCCAGTATTTAAAATTCCATCTGAAATCTGCTGAATGGTGAATTGTTGTCCTCATAGTATACATGTTAAAATTTTTGATAAAAAGCAGCTAAAATGAACTTTAAGGTAGGCTATATAAACTCTAAAAATTGCATTGTAAAAATCTCAGAATGAATTTGGATTTATAGGTATACTACCCAAATAATAAAATGTGGTATGCTCTTGGAAATTTTATTTCTATCTTGTGATTTACACTTTCACTTTTCACAAATTTATCTTTATGATATGAGTACCAAATTAAGGCTTCATGTTTATTTTATACTGAGAATATATATATGGTCTCAAAAATGTTTTATCTGGAGAATCTTAGTTTCTTGAAGGTTGGCAGTTTAAAATTGGCTTTTGAAATGGTATGGCGTAAGCAATATTTAACTGAATGTCGTGAAAGATGCTCTTTTTATGGGTATGGCTGGTGGACACTTCAATCCTAAGCTAACCAGTGAACTAAACTAAATTATGAAATATAATTTTTATAAACCTAAAATATTTAGTATGTTAGAATCTTTTAATATTGCTTGGGAGCGTGGGGACTGGTTTATCACAAGGAACGCCTGGCCATTTACAATTAAGCTCTTGTCTGTCTTTATTAATTAAGGTCTAACAATGGCCTTATTCATTGATTTTTTCTTGTGACTTGTAAATACATTTTATTTTGCTTTTACTTTTTTTAAAAAATAGGAAAAGACGATTCAGTTGGTTCTCAAGAGGTGTTAAAGAGAAATAAACTCCTTGTGATGACACAGATTTGAGCTTCCTTATTTCATTCTTTTTTATTCTAGTTCTAGGTTATAAAAGGTGTTCAATTTGTTAAGACTTGATCTAGAGTTGGTAGCTAAATTATTCCACATCATACAAACTCATACCATTCAGTATTTTTTTAATTAGAGGATTTCTGCCAATGGTTGTAATGGACTATTGTTGACAAGATTTTTTTAAAAAAAGATAGTATAAACTGTCCTGCTTACACTCCTTGAGGTCCCTTTATAGCTCTCAATACTTTTAAGTTATGAATCTAGCAAAAAGGTATTCGTATATAGACATATCCATAGAATACTGATATAAATGTGTCCTAATTTTTTATGAGTAATGTTTGATCCACATGAATGTTGCAGAGTTTGTGCAATACTTTGCTACAATATAATGGTCCATGAATCTTATGTTATGTGTCTCAAATCTATCTCAAAAAAAGGTATATCTTGACAATGTTATCATGTTTTCTTATCCATTCTCATATCTTCTTGACCATTATAGGCTTCACCATTATTTTGGATCCAAAGATTTTCTTTTTTAGGAAGCCCAGAGATGAATCAGTTTAGAGATTCTAGTTTCCTTTAGGATTGCACTACTTGGAAGAATTGTAAATGAGTGTCTATAACTCTCCTATTTACAACGTGGTAGTGCATGGTGCACAAGGCTAACGTCAGCAAACTAGTCATTAGTAGTTAAGTTATTAAAGACCAGCAGAGAGTGATTAAGAGATAATAACTTAAGTTGAGGATTGCTATGGTTAAAGTAAAACCCAAACTAGCACAACGCGGTGCTTAGAGAAGGAGTGTATAGGCGACATAGGTTAGAGGAACCTGGGCGGCCCAATGGTGCATGGGCGGAGAGCTTTACAGCTGCTAAAAATAAATGGGTAATGTTGTGTGATACCTCCTCAAAGAGGTCCGTGCACAGGTTTGTCCATGATAAATTATATAAAAAAGGTGTATTAAATGAGGGCTTTATTGCAAAGGAAGTAAACCAATGGGAGATTAGTCTCAACATGAGGAATCAAAGGATTTTAGTAAAACAATTAATTAGAGGAAGCAGGTCTAAGACAAGGCAGACCAATAGGCGCATGCTTCCATTGGGAAACAAAATGTACTTGGTAATCAACCAAACTCATGTAATTGATTGTAGGAGCAGCTGACCCAAGCTAGAAATTTTAAAAACTGAATGGGTTTTGAGACTTGTTCACCTAAAAACTGAAGTGAACAGTTTTTGTTTACCACAAAGCTAGTTCATTTTAATGCACCTGCTGTAATACAGTGCCAAACTTCTTTTGCATCCTTAATACTAACCTGGGCATACTTCGCCTTAACTCAGCATTGATCTATGGTATGCTTGAGGTCATGGAGGACTGCCAACTTCACCTTCTTGGCCTCCTGACATGCTGCATTATCCTTAACGTTGGTCCCAATTATGATGTCATTTCCAAAACCATGACATTACCCTCTCCTCCTTTTGGGGCTCCACCCCCCTCCAGGGGCTAGCACTAAAAAAGTTATTGTGGGACGAAGCCAACTTCATTGTGGCAACGGTTTTCTTTGACTGAGATCTGGCAGCCTAGGGAAAATGCTTATGGAAAGTGTCAATAAGGACTTAGGAATATGCACAGTCACGCGCTGGTACAACTGTTCTCCACTGCATTGAATCCCTTCCAGGATACCAGGTACTCAAGGCTTCTTTTTACTCTGCGGGAGGCTACTATTTCCTTCACTTCCCACTCTGGCACCCCATCCACAAGAAAAGCCCTAGGAGTCTCTGGTGGGGGGGCCTCAAATAAGGTCAATTTGCTCTCATGAAAGACAGAAAAGATTTGAAACTAACAGGGGAAGATCCAACTGGTATGAGGCTTGGCCCACCTTTTTAACAACGTGGCAAGGGCAATCCTCTTTGGTACCAGCTTTTGCATGGCTGCTTGATAGGGATGTTGCGAGCATCAAGCATCACGAAATCCCCTTCTTTGTACGCTGGACCAACTTATCTCTTACCATCAGCGTTCTCCTTATATACTTGCATTGCTGCCTCCAAACTCGTGGAAACCCCTGGTATACTTTCTTGATAGTCTTGGCAAAGTGCACTACTTTTTCTACTTTAGATCCACAGATGGGCTCCATGTTAAAGGTGGGGTTAAAGCCATGTTTGGCGAAAAGTGGGGAACAACAGATTGAAGAATGCAAAGTTTTGTAGCTAACTGGGTCATAGGAAGATGAGGAACCCAATCTGAATGATCTGCGCAGTGTATCACCGCAGAATCTGTTCTAAGAACTGGTTCACTTGTTCATCTGCCCATCTGATTGGGGATGATAGGCCGTTGAATGGCAGGGGCGAATCTAAAGAGCCTTACACAGATTTTTTTTAAAAGATTGAGGTAAACTTGGGTCCCCAATCAATAATAAGTTCTTGGGGGACCCCATGAAGCGCAAAAAAAATGAGTGACGAAGAACCTAGCCATCTCAGCTGCGGTTTTTTGTTCTGCAAGGAGTTAAGTGAGCGAACTTTGTAAAACGGTCCACCACCACCATGATGGAATCATAAACATCTGAGACAGGTAATTCCACAATGAAATCTAACAATGGGGAAGTCCAAGTCCCTTTGGCCTTTTGAACAGGTACCAACAACTCATTAGTGGTTGTCAATTTGGTTTCATTTGATTGCAGATCAAGAACTCCTTACAATACCTGCCCACCTGAGCAGGTAAGCCTTTTCAATTGTAGGTGCGTTAAATTAACTCTAAAATCTTCGCTTTTCCAGGATGACCAACGGTGATTCTTCCATAATGGTACTGGATGATTTCCAGACGAAGTGCCCAGCAGGAACCCATAAGCGCCCCTGAAACCACACCATCTAATCCTTTACGTGATAACCCCTGGTTAGATCCTCCTGGCCCAACGTACTCTTAGAAATACAATAGTATATTTGGCTGATAATGGCTGAGAAAAGACTACCTTTCTGAACATACCATATTCCTCTGCATTTTCTAGAGGAGCGAGCGCTGGCTCAATGGCCAAGGGAGGGGGAAGCTAAGGCACAATCTTACCTGGCGGAATCATCAACTGGGTGTTATTAACCTTTACCTCCTTTGGATCAAAAGCTAAATCAGGGTTGCGGCTCAAAGCATCTGCCAACCAATTTTCCTTGCCCTTAGTGAACTCATAAGTAAATGCAAATTGGGCAAGGGGCTCATGCCAAAAGATCTGCCATGGGGTTAATACATGAGGGGCGTGGTAGTACAACAAGGCACGGTGGTCTGTACATGCATGTAAAGGTTGGGAAGAGCCCAGAAGCTGATGACGGCAAAAAGTCAGCGCCATCACCACAGCTAATAACTCTTTTTCAAAGATGGCGTTGTTTAACTCAGGAAGAGACATCTTCTTAAAAAATTATCCTACTGGATGCTCTATACCATCTTCGCCTAATTGTAATAAGGCATCTTCTTTGGCGAAGTTTGAGGAATCAATAGACACTATGAACTCCTTATCAGGACCTACATGGAGAAGGACGGACATGTACAGCAGAGTGCACTTTACTGCTTGGAAAGCATCCTCAAAACAGGGGACCACTGAAGCACTTTTTCCCCACTTGTCTTATACAAGGACGCCGTCACAATAGACAAGTTTGGTATGAGCTTCTTGAGGAATGTAAAAGTCCTCAAAAAACTCATCAATTCCTTGATAGATGTTGGGGTAGGCCACTCACAAACTGCCTTCTTATTACCAGGAGATATCATGTGCCCTTGGTCAAACATGACGTTGCCCAAAAAGGTGACCTAGGACCTAAAGAACTCACATTTACTGATCTTCAGCGTAAGGTTGGCAGCCCTAATAAGACTCACTACTTGGCGAAGGTGTACTTCATGGGAATCATTGTCTAGGAAAAGACCAAAATATTATCCATATAAGCTACCGCGCATACCCCAGAAGGTCCCCAAAGCCGATTCAATACAGCGTTGAAAGATAGCAAGGGAATTTTTAAGCCTGAAGGGCATAACTAGGAATTGGAAGATTCCTTTTCTGGTACAGAATGCGGTCAACTACTCCTGACCCTTCTTGATATGGATCTTATTGAACGCATTTAAACAATCCAGCTTGGAGAAGACTTGCGCCTTCTTCACATAGCTTACAATCTGTGAGTCCAGGGGTATGAGATGTAAGTCTGGTACAGTGAGGTTGTTGAGATTCCCATAGTCTAAGCATGGACATAAATTGCCATTGGCCTTCTCAGCAAAGTAAAGTGGGGTACACACAGGAGAAGTTTGCTGAAAAATAGCACCCTTGGCTAACTGCTCCATAACTCACACATCTAAGGCCTCTTACTCCCAGACAGTCAATGGATAAATGGCGGAAGATATACGCACCAGATCCAAAATTGAGCTTGAACTTGCAATCAAACTTTGAATGAACTGGTAGTACATTGGCTGAAGCCGCATCAAACAAATATTCCAGCCTCTAAACGGGAAGTTAGGGGACCCTCCACAGAGGGCTTCAGCAACGGGCAAGACTGAGAGGGTAAATATTGACCCAGTGGGGAAAATTGCCCTGAAAATTGGCTTCAGCTAAAGAGATAACTAACTCATGGCCATTCTTCAAAATTAAAGATAAGGTATTTTCTTTCAAGTTAGTCTAGAAATCAAACTTTCGCCACCACTCTACAACCAAAAATGAAGTACAAGAAGTTTTGATAGCTTGGAAGTGGTCAGACAAATGATATGTGCCAAATTGATAGTCCACTAATTTCAGGATTTTCAGCGTGGGAATACCTTGGGAGGCCCCTCCTCTAACCATACCACCTGGCACGTAACTCAGCACAAGGTAGTTGGTTAGTTTTTAGTCCATAAATTATCAGAGGCTCCAGTATCTCTAAAATACCAGTGCTGATTTTCCTCTGAGGGGATGAAAGGGTAGAAGCCAACAAAAAAATAGAATGTTTTTTTTTCAAAGCAGATAACGCCAACACCTCGCCAGAGAGCTCTTTATCAGGCATAAGCATGCCACGCAGGTATGTTTTTAAATCATAGAATGGTGAGGGATATTTTTCCACTCTTACTGCTGAGGCCACATTCCCACCATATCTTCTGCAGTGGCATACACATTCCCATATCATAAAAGTAGTTTTTTTCCACCTCCTGATTTCTGCAGAACATGGTCTGAGACAAGCGAAGGTTACCAGGCCTAATACCATATACTGGGATGGAGTTTTTATTAAAGCTGTAAGAGCTGATGAATGGCTTGTTTTGTGATAAGTTATCCCCTTTATAAAACGCGTTTTTGTTCATGAACGACCCCATTCCCATTTTGGAAATGAGTTGTATGACGTTATTCAAGGCCAGCAACCCTGGGACCTTCATCATTGTTCCCATCTGCACCATCCAAAGGCAGTGCCGAGAAAACAACAAGTTTACAGTGTCAATTTTATTAAATTTAGCAGAAAATTGGGGAATCATGACCTGCGGATTGCAAAGCGTATATTTCCACTAAGTACAGCCAAGAAGTATGAGTATTTTCTGTTCAGAGATAGCAAAAACAAAGCTGGAATTCTCCAACCCTTGGCAAAATGCATAAACAGGGGTGAGCCCCAATAAGGCTATAGCCACCAGATGTTGCACATCATGTGCACTTCATGAATTTCCCACACAGAAAGGTTAGTGCACATAAAGTAAAGGGGTTGGTTGACTAATGTAAAGAGAGTTTCTGTAACTCATCTGTTTCCAATGCGGTAGTGCATGGTGTATAGGGGACAACTCCATGAAACTAGTTATTAGTAGTAAAGTTATTAAAGCCCAGAAGAGAGTGCTTAAGCTATAGTAACTTAAGTTGAGGATCATTATAATTATTGGAAAACAAATACTGGAACAACGCAGTGCTTTGAGGGGGAGTGTATAGGTGACACCGGGTGGAGGGAACCTGGGAGACCCAATGGTGCATGGGCGGAGAGCCTATCAGTTGTCAAAAGTAAATGGTTAATGTTGTGCAAGACCTCCTCAAAGAGGTCCATGCACAGGTTCGTCCACAAATAACATATATAAAAAAGGTGTACTAAACTATGGGTTTTATTGCAAGGGAAGTCAACCAATGGGAGATATATTGGTCTTGACATGAGAAATTTAAGGGATTTTAGGAAAACAATTAATTGAAGGAAGTGGGTCTAAACCAAGGAGCACCAATAGACGCATACTTCCATTGGGAAATACATTATACTTGTTAATTGACCAAACTTGGGTAATTGATTGTAGGAGCAGCTGATTTGAGCTTTAATTTTCTAAAACTAAACATCTTTTGAGACCCCATTCACTTAAAACTGAAGCAAACCGTTTTTGTTTAACAAAAAGCTAGTTCATTTTAACGCAACTGCTGTTATACAGGGCTGAACATCTCTTGCATCCTTAGGACTAACCTGGGCATACTTCGTCTTAGCCCAGCGTTGATCTATGGTTTGCTTGAGGTCAGGGAGGCCTGCCAACTTCATCTTCTTGGCCTCCTGACATGCTGCTTTGTACTTAAAGTTGGTCCCAATTATGATTTCATTCCCCAACCATGACAAGATGGCTCCTAAAAAGTTATGGCTAAGCAATTTTACATTCAGTAGGGTCTGCAATTGCCAATATCCATAGTCTTAACTGCTACACTCTTGTCAAGAAACTTTAAGATATGGTACTTTATATGATATATTATAAATAAAAAAGTGTTACTTATTTCATTAAATCATAATTCTTTAGTACTTTAGTGTGAGTGTGGGTCTAGTGTCATAGAGAGCGCCTGGGACCTCATCATCCGAAATTTCCTTCTTATCCAATATGAGAGTTGTGCAAAAGTCATTATCCTACATCACCATCTGTATTATCGCACCCTATTGTCCTTGAGCATCTGGGTTTTAGCTCAAAGATTTGAGATGCAGTTTTTATACAAGTAGTCAAAAAGTGGACTAATAAAGATTTTACCTTCAAGAAAATAAAAAACCCTGATTTGTTCTTACTTATTTGACTGAATTAAAAGATGAAAAAAACTTTTTTGTTGTCTTTGATTTTTAGGGTGGCATTTAAGCTGTTCATCTCTTTGATCTTAATAGGTTAAAAAAATACATCAACACATTTTCTAAACAAAGCCTTCCTCAAGGTTCTGTCATTAAGGGACATATGATCTAATAACCTATAATAAACCCAATTGACCATGGTACCTGTACAATATATGCAATAAAATACATAAAAGCTGCCTTGAATTTTACATAAATTGGCTTTACAAGGAGGTATCACGCTTTTTATGTCATCCACCAGGCTGATGATTTTAAGTTTAGATTTGATATCTAAGCTTAAATGTGTGGAGGGCTGGTCAATGGGAGTTAAATTATTTTTTTGTAGCAAACATATTAATACCTTCTGTGACAAGAAATCTAATATAATTATTTTGATGACTAGTGCCCACATAAATAAAGTGGATTTTTGGAAGCAAGGCGTTTAACATCAATTGGGCACTATTTGATAATTGAAGTTCTTTCCCTTAAAGAGCCTGTAACGATGACATTTTGTCAATTAGTGATATCTTATTCAATAAAACAGTTTAGCTGATGTCAGATAATAATTAAATCATATAGGGTCAGTGGCCGCCATATTATTCTGAGTAGATATAAGGGTAGCTTTTCTTTCCAAATAATATCACTTTTTATTAAAATGATTTGATTAAAACAGAACAATTTGATAATGAATGCCAGTTGAGATGAGCATAATTAATAAATAAGGACACGATTGAGCAAATGTGGTAAGAGTTAGAGCCTGGATCTGCACCACCCAAATACACCAAGTGCACTGTGGCTATAAACTAGTTAAAAATAAGAAACTGAGTTGTTGCACCACTCAGTATTTAAAGATTTTCTAGTGAAGTAATGTAGCTACATGGAAGTGTCCTATTCTCAACTTCTGTCATCAGTTGAACACAGGATCTGTGTATTTTTGGGCACAGAGGCATTGGCAATGTGATGAAAGTTCAGTAAGACCAACCAAAATATTCCTGCACACTATGTACATGACAACCCATACTATCCGCTGTTGAGGGTGGACCTTGGGTTTGAAAGAGTGGAAGAACCAAACAAAGCCGCAAAGGTCAGAGTAGTGATTGAACTCCATCATTGTCAACGTTTGGTAACAACCAAAGATATATGGTGAACAGATCCTAAAGATATTTGATATCTTTGACTATCTTCAGATAACACTTACATGCACAGTAGTCAAACACCATCTTCAGGAGGGCTTGGAATCCTACAGAGAAATTAAACAGTTCAAGATGAAAAGGTACAGCTGATTCTGACCCTTATCACGGGAAGGCAATTTCAAACATTTCTTTAAACCTGGAGGTAGAAGAGGATCTCATAAAGATCTCCTATATCATATCCATTATTATTAACGGAAAAATCCAATGATGTGCAACATAGGAGAGTGCACCACCCATATGCAACCAATGTCAGGTCTTTAGGCATAAAATTAATACCTGTCCCATAAAAGAAGGCCTAAGAGAAATGGAATTCTGTGAGGAGGAATGGGTGAAAATGACTCAAATTATTCTAAAATCACAGATAATACTCAAGCATTTAACTGGGAGAATTCAGACAATGATAAATTTATTGGAATAATTTCCCATAAGGAGCAAAATATGGCCAAACAGGCTCACCAGTTGGCTGCGGCCAAGGCAAAGGCCTTGGCTGAATCATCCATCTATCTTGAAAAGATTTGGGAAGTTATGGAAGAACTAGCAACATTGAGCCAATCAAATATCACAGAAAACCAAGCTGCAAATATAAACCAATATGATTTGGTGGAATTCAATTTGGAGGCAAATTCGTCATCACAGAGGTCTGGCACACCCCTAATATTACAAATACAAACCAAACGGTGTAGAACACTAACAATTTGAATTTGTCATACACAACTGTTCCCAATAAGAACACACAAGTGCACAGCAGTGATAAATTGGAAGCCAACAAAGTAAAGAAGAGAACCATAGCATCTTTAGTGAAAGAGACATAATACACCCCCGGCCTACTCATCATTATGGCACTTGCAGCAAGGACGCAAAGGTGAGCAAATAGGGTGAGGGAGTAGGGTTGGGGCCCTGTAACCGCTCCTAAGGTGCACCAGGCATCTCAGTAGAGATAAATATGCTACACATAGCAGTATTCACGGCCTTACCATCATGGGCTAAGAAGTTTAGTCTCCTTCACAACTCTCCTGTGACATCGCGGTGATTCAGGAAACCCAGTTTCCACAGGGAAAGGAGTATGCATGGGAAAACATGCTCCTTCCAACAATATCCTTTTGGTTGCAACACTGTGTGATGATTGTATGTGTAAAACATATTTTTTAAATCATTAATAGAATTCATTTTTGGATTGCCGTGTACTAGATGTTACCTTATCATGGCACAAAGAGGTGCACACATTAGCTAGTGTGTGTACCAAACTGTGCAATGGAGCGTCATGATTCTCAGCCTTAACGCACCTCCATCTTCTTGCAAACACCTGAGTCATAGGAGACATGAACTGCTAAATTAACCCAGACACCAACTGATGGCCACACACAAAGGAGGCACCACAAGGGATCGTAAAACTTTACATGAAAAGAGCCACATTAGTCCTATATGATCCTTTACCTAAACAATCGCCTCTCCTGCAGATCACGACATGCTCTCAGATGCATAATGATGAACTTATCTATATGTTACGCATAGACCTTTTACTTGAACACTAATTTCATTACATCAATTTTTCTAAATCTAAAACCATGAAAATCGAATTCTACAATCACTGGCTAGTTTTAGTATCCTTCACACCACCAAAACAATCATTCAAGCACCCAGATTAGTCAGAATATGCTCAGAATTTATAGCTGACTCAGAGTTTCACTCCTGGGTGGAGTAAATATCCTAAAACAGGATTTTCCAACACCTTTCTGTCCAGTCCTGCTGATCACATGGGAAATTTTCAAGAAATAACATTACACCAGATTAAACACACAGCATCAAGGAGAATCCAGGCAGAATTGCCATCATTAAATGCACTTTGGCCGTAATTGATCACCTGGAAAACAATGTCCAATGCACAGGTTACATTCCTGGATGGGGACAAAATGAGCTTAATTCACCATGCTTAAACACTTTGGTAAGTGAACACCAACACCACGTTGGTGCTCACTACAGAGAAAAAAAAGACATAGAACCATATTTAGTTATACTTTCTGTTGATTTTATACCTAGAAGAATATTATAGCCTGAATACAATTCTGACTACAAAGATACATCCATAGTGGAGACACTTGATGAGGTCATGACTGAAGTACACAGTTTTACACAAATTTTTTATAAATATGACCTGGTCAAACTAGAGAAAATTGAAAAATTCATTGCCAGTGCTCATATTGGCACCGCAGCTCAAACCAACAATTATTTAACTTAAATTTCATGTAAGGAATTTTGGGAAGTGGTGTGTAGTGCATCACGAGGGAAATGCCTTGGATCTGATGGTTCCCTATGAATTCAAAAATAATTTACAATAACTTTTATAATATTCTTTAAGCTTCCATGAATAAGTGTATTTTGGAAACATGTTTTTTACTTGGATGTCGAGAAGAATACATAGTAATTCTCTTCAAAAAAAGGAGTCAGATTAAACCTATCTTATTGGCGCCCCAACTCCATAACTAATACTGACACTTAAAGATTCACAAAAATTATGGCCAAACGACTAGGGGAAATTGCAACTGATGTAATATCTCCATCACATTATGGATTTATCCCCAAAAGATCCATGTGGGACAATATTTACACAGTTGTAAATGTTTGCAAAATCTAAAGACTCTGGAGGGCTCATTTTCTTAGATCAACAGAAAGCTTATGACAGGGTGAACTAGACTAATATCATGCTTGCTTTCAAAAACTAAACTTATAAACATATTTATAAACTGAGTGATGCTATTCACAGAGTCAGTCACTATGGCTGTCGTGGAGCAGGTTTTCTAACTAATCTAGTTTTTCCACAGAGGGGACTGCAACAAGGTGACCCTCTAAGCCCTCAAATATATAAATTTAGTATTGATCCTTTAATCCGGAATACAGATGCCCTAATCAATGTAAGTAGAGTCCATGGCCAACCATCAGGCAAAATGATGGCTTTTGCTGCCAAAAGTGTGGTGGGTATCTCCAGAAACCATGATGCTCAAATACTTGAAAAAGCAATACAAGAGTACTCATCCATCAGCAACGCATCACTTAATGCTGATAAAGCTGAAAGTATACTCCTGGAAAATTATCATACCAATTTTTAACCATCCACCTTGGGTCAGCAGATTAACAACCTATAAGACTCTCATCAGATCTATAAAGCAAAAGTCTATAACTACTCATTTAAAATTCCCTTTACTACCAAGCTAGCATCTGGAACTGTCTGCCAATTGGGAGTATGGCTAGAGTCAGGGGGTACGCCAACACCATTATGGCGAAACAGTTTCTATTAAAATACCAAAACGCATTGACTCCTTATACAGACAACACAAAGTGTGAGAAACTAGCTTATTTTTGCTCACTGGTGTGTTCCACCAGCTGGTTTCCACAAATGTTTTTTATAAATTTAAATTTAAAAATAAAGCACTAATAAAAATTGGGTTTTTATTAATTTTATTATAGGCGTGATAAGGAGAAAAACAATGAACCTTGACATCTGACTATTTAGTATTTAAAGTAATTTGAGGGTCGAGGGGAATTTGGGAATATGTTTGGAATAGCTTAACCTTTCTAAATTGAGAAATATGAAGGGATATCAAATCATAACTTGGGAACTTGATTCAGGGCAGCAGAGCAAATGAAGAGGAATTCTGATTGGCTAACATGTACCCATGAGGTAACGTTTTTATGTAATTAGACCAATCACCACCCAAGAAATTTCTTGCACCTTGGGGGACCCCCGCCAAGTCTATAAAAGGGGGTCTGCACGCAGGTGCATTGGAGGACTTTGAGGAGGTGTGGGAGTGCCTTCTGACGATAGCCCTGAAGTCTGTCGTGTGGTCAGAGTAATATGACCAATTGATTTTTCATTTGGTGCCCATAGGGGTTTCATACTCATGTTAACCCAATTAACGGGGTTCCACTGAGAATTGGCCAGGGACTTTTAGCCTATTTTCTTGATTTTATTATTATTAAACGAGCTCTTACCAACATCAGAAAATAGCAAATAACTGAAATTTCTTTTTTTGGTGGAACTCGACCTAAAGCATTTCTATCTTGAAGATGAAAAGGCAAATGTCTGACACCACCTCCTCAAGAATGTTGGGGGGCGAGTAGGGCCAGAGGAAACGGCCATGTACGCAATTAATTGTGATTCCAGTAGCTAAATTTTTTATAGAGTACTTGTTTCCTCTCATAGATGATAGTGAAAGGCCCCTCCAAATTGATCCATGTTTACCACTTCTAGTGGTGATGCGGTTATGGTAGTATAAGACCATATCAGACACTTGGAATGTAGGCAGGGGAGTTTGGAGCTCATTTGAAGCCTGCCCTTCTTTATTCACCACCTTGGCTAGATTAGTCATAGCCTCAGCTTGTAGTTGGATGATGTGCTGAGCTAATCTGCGCATGACTTTCTCAGGCTCCTCAACTCCAGAGGAGAATACATCTTTAACTAAAAGAGCAGGTATTCCAGATTCCCGCCCATACAAGACATGGATGGGGGAAATTTTTAAAAATTTGATTATAACTGATCTGGTAAGCCATAAGGGCACTGGTAAGTATTGATCCCATTGAAGTGGATCAGAAGAGGCCATTTTTCGTAGGATGGATACCAGGGTACCATTTTCTCTTTTTACAGTACCATTTGTTGATGGATTGTATGGAGCAGAGAAAAGTTGTTGAGCCCCCATGGAGATGGCCAGGATTTTATTCTGGAGGTGAAGTTTTTTCCATTATCACAGAGTAAGACTTGAGGACAGCCATGTCAAGAGAAAACATTCTGATGTAAGAAGGTGGCTGTGGCCTTGGTCATTTGGGCAGGAAGAGCTACGGCTTCCACCCACTTAGTTAAATGGTTTATGGCTACCAGGATAAAATCGGTTGCCACTAGTAGTCTGAGGGAGTGGACCTATTACATCCATAATAATGGTGTGAAAAGGTTGTTGTGGGGTAGTTGGCTGATAGAAATACCCAGTCTTAAATAAAGATTGCTTTTTGCAGATAAGGCAGGCTTTCAAGACATCAACGATAGGTTCCATCATTACATCCCAATAAAATCGATCCTGAATCCACTCATAAGTTTTTTTGGCCCCTCCATGACCTAGAGTGGAGTGGGCTTTTAGGATAGCAGGTACACGCTCTGAAGGCCAAAGGTAAGGCAACCATTTTTCCCACCGCTTATACAACTTCTCATTCTCCACTTTGGTGTTATGGGAGTGTCAGGCTAACATTTTCTGTACTAGATCATCCTCATCTTCCCAGTCATTGGGAGTTATTAAGAATCATGTAGTCTCTCTGCCTTACTAATTTTCAAGTGAAGGATGGGTAGTGAGTCAAACTATCAACATTCATGTGCCGGGTGCCAGCATGGTGCTTGATCTTTATGCCATAAGGCTGGAGCTTTAGAGCCCAGCGAGCCAACTGACCAGTAGGATCTTTTATGTTATGTAGCCATTTTAGGATGCATGATCAGTAACCACAGTGAAGGTAGTTCCATATAGGAAAGGGTGGTAGTGCTTTACAGCCAACAGAACAGCAAGGAACTCCTTCTCCATGACAATGTAGTTACTTTAAGCCTTTGACAGCGTCTTACTAAAGTTGGAGACAGGATGATCTACACCGTTTTCATCCAACTGAGTTAAGATGGCCCGAATGGCATAGTCTAAAGCATCAGTGAATAAGATGAAGGATTCATTATAATCTGGGTGCCGTAGGATAGGGAGTTGTTGCAGCAGTTTCTTCAACGTCTCAAAAGAAACCTTCTATTCTGCACCTCACTGAAAAGGAGTTTTATTGGTCAATATGCGGAAAAGAGGTTCACTGAGCTGGGAAAACTTAGGGATAAACTGATGGTTTATCCCATCATCCATAGAAAGACCTTAATATCCCATATATTTTTAGTGGGCAGCATTTTTGAGAAAGCTTCAACTTTATCTTAGATTAGTTGAATTCCTTTTTGAGAAATGGAATGGCCGAGAAAATCCAGCTGCTTTTTAAAGAAGGTACATTTGGAAGGCTTTAACTTGATATTTGACTTCCACAATCATTGAAACACCTCCTTCAGGTGATCAAGAAGCTCGGTGAAAGTTTTGAAAAACAGTGATGTCATTAAGTTAGACGATGGCACAACTTAACTTCAATTCCTGCATGATATGGTCCATGGCTTGCTGGAAAGATGCAGGGGCATTACACAACCCTTGAGGTAATTGGGTTGGTTGGAAGGGACCCTCACTACAAATGAGAGCACATTTCTCCTGGTCCTCAGGGGAGAGATCCATTTGACAATAGCCGCTAGCTAAGTTCATGGCAGAAAAGAACTTAGAGCCAGAGAGTTGGGCCAAGCCATCTTAAATATGTGAGAGAGGATAGCTATCCTTTTTCGTGAGGTTATTTAACTTGTGGTAATCCATGACTATCCGATGACTGCCATTTTTCTTTTTTATTAGTAAGAGAGGGGAAGACCAGGGCTTTGTGAAGGAACTAATAACCCCACTTCTAGTAACTGCTGAAGCTCCGTCCTCATTTGCTTTTCTTCTACCTTTTATTTGCGGTAAGTTTTTGACCAAATGGGATGAGCATCACCCACATCAATGGAGTGGCACCAGCCCTTCATATGACCATAATCATTATCAGATTTAGAGAGTATATCACTATAATCATCAAGGAGAGTGTGAACTTTTTCCAGCTCACCTGGGGTTTACTCGTCCGAGATATGGACGCTGGGTAAAGTACATACCAGGTTATCCGTTGGCAGGCCCATATCCATCATAGAGCCAAAGGGTTGAACTTGTTCCATGTCCTCCACAGGGACAAACAATCCTCTGCCAATCTCCTGGGGTTTTTTCACAACTATTTCTTTTGAGTTGAGGTTCCCCAACAGCAGCGTAATGGGCCTCTGGTAGGCTGGGTCAAGAATACCTTTCAATACCCGAGGCTCCAAGGGACTGACGCCATCAATACTAACGAGGTGCAACAAACATTGGTGTGGGATATGAAGCGTGATTTTTGTGTCAACCACTCGTTGTTCACCAGGCTTGATCACGACCTCATCTGCAGCATAAAAAGGGATACCTTCTCTAGCATTTACTTAATCGGGCAGCTTCTTTGGGTTGTGCCCAGAAGTGGTTTAAGACAAAGGTATTGCTGAGAGGTGATATTCAACCATGCCAGAGTATTCATGCTTACTGGACTCTTTATTGGATAAGACTAACGGGACTTCATAGTTGAGTAATGAGAAGTAACCTTGCTTCAGGTTGATTATTCCCTCATACTCAATCATAAACTGAGTGCCAATGAGCATATCTACATGTTGTTATCCAAAGACACAGCAGGGGATGATATATAAGCTTCCAATTCGTGTGGGAAGAGAGTAATATGCCCCAATAGCACGGGTATTGTTGGGTCCAGCGGTTCTAAATTCTTGTGTGTACTCCAAGTCAGGGGCTAGCTTTATTTTCTTAATAAGCTTAGTAGAGATCTTGCTGACTGGAGAGCCAGTATCCAAGATGGCCAATATTTGGACCTTTTGAATGACTACTTCAATCTTAGTAAGGGTCCCTCTAAAGTTAGGCTACAAAGCTAAAACCTCATTGAGCCTTAAGGTGGAGGTGAGTTTTCTAGCCGTTTCAGGGTAGTTATTCATGATAGATTGTAAGGGATGAACACGCTGAAGAGGTCGAATCAAGCCAGTTAGGAATTGGTCACCATCGCTGTAAGTGTCAATCACTTGTGGACACCCTAGGATTTTACTGAAGTACGTTTCCTCAGGGATGGTGGTCTCATCTACTCCTCCTGCGTTCAAATGATCAGGAACCTCTACTTCTGCGGGGGCTCCCAATATATAGTAATCAATGTCATAACCCCCCTCAGATTCCTCCCAAGGGTATTCTCAACAATTGGCAAGGCTGCGATGGAAGTAGGAGAGATGGCCACAGGAGTTTTATATAGATTTCAGGTCACGCTTTTACCAGCGTAACTGGAGGGGTAAACAGCAGCAGCTTTAGTGAGCTTTTGTGGACGGATGGGTGTTACTACCTTACAAGGCTTTGATTCAGAAGAAGGAGTGATAACCTTTTTAGGTCGCACAGAGGGAGCAGGTTTCAACTGATCAACTAGTGGTAGCTCCTCAATAATAAGAGCTGGAGGAATCACCTCATCTTCCTTGGTTGTTGCACATGAATGGAAATCGGCAACATCTACTAACGCCTCCTTTAGATCACAGATATTTTGGAAATGGCATTTCACTGAGATAATATGCTAGCTAGAGAGGGCTGCAAAGCTAATAAAGTTAGCAGGGCGGCGTTAGCTTCATCAAGGGTGAGCATGTTAGAGGTTATTAAATTTTGTGCAGCGAGGTAAAATTGTTCAGCAATGGCAAGGAGTGGTTCAACTTTATACATGCTAAGGCGCATAAAAGCCTGTTTTTCCCTGAGTAGACTCTTCTTGGATCCGAATTCAGCAACAAGAACCTTCTTCACTTCTACCCAAGTAAGTGAAGGTTTCAGGTAAGGAACTATCAACTCTTGTGCTAGGCGGCTTAAACAGGGAAGGATGTACTGAACTTTTTGCATATCAGTGGTGCCATACATTGCAGCTTCATAAACATACAGGAAGTATTGATGTTTCCTTCGCCAGGGGTGGATTTTTCTTTTAGAGGGAGCTTTAAAGGGCGCTTCTCCAGTTCTTCAAGATGGGTTAAGGCACTGGCGAGTTGCTCCTCGAAAGAAATGATTTTAGTAATACAGGGATCCCCTGTAGTGAGCAACATTTTGTGTAAAACCAAATTTATTTTTTCTCGCTGGTGCATTCCACTGACTAGTTTCCATAAATGTATTTTATAAATTTAAATTAAAAATAAATCACTAATAAAAATTGGGTTTTTATCAATTTTATTATAGGCGTGATAAGGAGAAAAACAATGAACCTGGACATCTGACTATTTAGTATTTAAGTAATTTGAGGGTCAAGGGGAATTTGGGAATATGTTTGGAACAAATCAATATATTCTGATTTAAGAAATATTAAAGAATATTGAATCATAACTTGGGAATTTGCTTCAGGGTAGTGGAGCAAATGAAGAGGAATTCTGATTGGCTAACATGTACCAATGAGGTAACGTTTTTATGTACTTAAGTCAATCACCACCCAAGAAATTTCTTGCACCTTGGGGGACCTATGCCAACTCTATAAAAGGGGGTCCCCATTTAGGTGCATTAGAGGACTTTGGGGAAGTGTGGGGAGTGCCTTCTGACGGTAGCCCTGAAGCCCGTCGTGTGGTCAGAGTAATATGACCAATTGATTTTTTATTTGGTGCCCGTAGGGGTTTCATACTCATGTTACCCCAATTAACGGGGTTTTACTGAGAATAGGCCAGGGACTTTTAGCCTATTTTCTTGATTTTATTATTATTAAACGAGCTCTTACCAACATCAGAAAATTGCAAATGGCTGACATTTCCCTTTTTGGTGGAACTCGACCTAAAGCATTTCTATCTTGAAGCTGCAAAGGCAAATGTCTGACACAAAGGTCTAACTGGAAAAGTTTTGCTAGCCAATTTTTTGATATTATCAATCATCTGGACACATCACATGCAATCTCTTTTTCAATGTTCTTTTTAAACAAAATCTATGCATTGATACAGGGGTAGCATTGGTCTGGCCACAAAGCTTCTATGCGCCTTGAAACTTTACTTGGCCCTAGGAATGGAGCCAGGTGACTAAACAAGACCTTCCAGACATGCATTGAGCCCAAACAGAAAGATCAAACTCTTCTTGAGCGCTCCAAATAAGAAAACCAAATCATACAAACTCATTAGTATGGTATCTGGCATCTCATCCAACTGCTGCAGGACCACAAGATTCCCCTATACACTTTAGTCATATACTTCTGACAATAAGAAGATGTAATGGAAGATCCATATAAATGGCCTGACTAACCAGAGAGGCTTCCCAAGGCTAATTGACAGACAAATAGTTAATGGCAAGTAGTTATAAACAACATTATAAACCGTAACCTGAGTATTATTGCCAGGATTATTTACCTGGATAAATTGGACATACCATACAGCCTGGAGACCCAGAGAATGGTCTATAGATATACACCATCATTATACAACCCGGGATTTGTGCACATGTATGGAGATGCATGTGGAGAGTGTATCGCATTGCAGAATTATCAAATATCACCCACTTTTCATGCACAATATGTGGCCAATATGGAACCTTAATACATGCCTAGAACAATGTCCGCCATTGGTAGCTATTTGGAAAAAGGCCGTGCACTTATTCCGCCAAGGCAATGGAAAGTTATTCAGTTTAGCTATAAACATGTTCGCTCTCAACATGGAGTCACCTATTCATTAATCCATGGGCGTCAATAGTTGCAATAGCACTATGAGCAATTCATACTATAGTATTGGATTCATTCTCAGGAACAACGCCCACCCTCCAGAAGTTATTAATCATTTTCACTACTATATAAAAGAACATTTTCAAGCATGGTTGTTTGGAAACATGACCTCACGCAGAAGAATGCTAATCAACACATGGTTCTCCATATGGTTCCTAAACATTGACCCCTTCGTTCACTCATGCTGCATCCAAGCATAAGTTGGCATAAATCCCCCCATCATCCTAAACCTAGCGGTCCTGGCTGACAACAGGAGGGGCTATGAACCCTCTGGGTTTTTTTAAAAAATATTTTTATCATATTTATCATCATTAAATCATTAGTGTACATCTCCTGGTCGACCTTCCCCAAATAAATGAAGATATAAGGGTAATGTTTGCTTATTCCAAATCCCAATTAGTTATTGGGAATGTTGGTCAGAGAAATGATACATGGTACTTAAAAAAGACATTAGTTCCTACTCTACTATATTGTATAATTTAACCCACTTTCAGAAAAAAGGACATTCAGACATCCATGTTGTGTAAAAATGAGCTGCAAAAGAACAAGGCCATACCTTTGTAGTGGCAGTAGGGACAGGGATAGTTTTTGAACCACTTAGTTGGGTAAATAAAGGTGAGGAGGATATAGCAATGGCCATGGTGACTTGTGGATAAAGGCCTAACTACCTCAACTCTAACCAAGTTAAAATAATGACAAAGGAGCCTTAATTTAATGATGATAGCGGGACTTAGATAATCACGCATCCTATAAGTTATTTATTATTCTAATATCCATGAATATTTTCAAGCATTTGGTTCCAATAATAATGTTTTTAATCACTCATACATCTTACTAAAAGCACCATATCCTGAACTTAAATGCATTAGTCATCTCGTTGGCCCTTGCACGCTTAAGTTGGTCAGCTGACTTGCTGTGGAGGGGTTAGTTCCGCACAGGTTATACTTTAGGCAAACTTCTGAAGAGACATTGCATTCTTTAATGTGTAAATCTTCATCTGATGCTACTCAATGTAACGCCACATATTCATTGGACCTGTTCATTGCCCAGCTGGTGGTATTCTGCTTAAAACTAATAAGCATAACTTCAATATGTTGGCCCAACACAAGACTTGATGGAACTTCGACCAACCTCTACTCTGACGTTCTCAGCAACCCAAGGTGTACCCCAAACGAGTGTCTTCTTCTTGAGCTGGTACCAGATTGGTAACTGTATCTTCTGCTCAATTTTTTTATAACAAAGAATGGTTATTGGTGATCTCTTCACTTAAACCCAATACAAGTGAAAAACAAGGATATACTTAAGATTATGTGGTAAAGGACTTTTATTTATAATAGATAATTTACTTTTATGCTTCTTTTACAAAAATCAAGATATAAATTTTTTTAGAATTAGCTAAGAATTGGTAGTGGGGGCTAGCAATATAGTAGGGGCTTTATGAACCCCTAGTGAGTCTCTATGAATTTCTACGTTAGTGGTACCATCTATTTTTTGATGTCTCAATCTTTGAGCTCTGTCACATGGTGGGCATCCCTCAAGAGAATGTTTGGCGGCCCCTTGCTCAAAAACCACTTCTGGGTCTGGGGCAGTCATCACTCTTCAAGTCATTGTTTGATTAACAAAATTAATACTACGCTGATCTTTTTGTACTTCAACTAATGGCATTACTCTAATGTGCATTACTTAGTTCCAATTAACCATTAAGATTGGATTATTGCCCTTGCAAACAATATTAGGATAAGATGTTTGATTGCTTCCATTGGGGTAATTTGGCTCATTTATTTCTTTGTTATCAGTCAATTGCAGTTTTTTGGACCCTCTAAATGTAAAAAAGGTTATCAATTTTTTATAGTTGGCATAAGCATTGTTGGAATTATCTTCAAACTGAAATTATTCATCTGGGGGTATCAAATTATTGCTCATGACGTTATCCCAACCAGATGGTAATTTTTTCCTGCGATGTCATTATATAAAAAAACTGGGTTGATTCCCTTGTTTGAAACTTGATCTTGTAATTCTAAGTTCTGAGATTTCTGTATACTGGAAGGGTTCCTTACAGAGTGCAAGAGATTATTCATTAGTTTACATTTGATATCTTCCTGATTGCCCACTTCCAAAGATAAGACTAAGGAATGAATAAGGTGCCAGTAATGTACTCTGTTAAATACTATATTAGCCTCATAATCTCTAATTGAATACTTGGCTCCTCTTTTGGCCATAACGGTTGAAGGCCATTCCAGAAATACTACAACTTCTCAGGCTGACATCCCCATATATGGTAAAATAAGACCTAGTTTACTAAACTGAACTCTAGTAACTTAGTCCATCTCTGACTATCATTTTGACTCTTGGTATAGGGATATGATGCCATTAGATGCTTCGAGATTAATCTCAATTAACTCTTCAGCTAACTCCTGCTGGGAACTCCCAATTGGCAGGTTCTTGCACTCGTGGCATATCTGGTGCCAGTAAGGTATGTAGAGATGATTCTTACCTGTAAAAGGCCTTAAGGAGACATGCCATTCACTTAGTAATGGCTATGTTGTTATTCTAGAAGAGCGGAAGGCATCATTTGGTACCACTTCAACACATAGTTCATTGCCTTCTTCTACAATATTTCTCCTAGGGTTCCGTTCACATGTTCCACATTTCCATTTGAGGATGGAGTGTATATAGTGGTTAATGTTGTTTCACTCTAATTGGATCCATAAGCTTCATCAATACATCAGAATTAAGGTTCTTCTCATTATCTGATAGCAGAATCTGAGACATTCATTCCTCTCTATCACTTAGCTATAGAGCACTCTGGAAATTGATCATTTGGTGTATGTCTTGACTGCTAATTATTCGACTCATTTGGTAAAGTGATCAAATACCTTAATGATAAGCTTTGATTTACTTGAGGCAGTAGGCAACGGTCCTATCACGTCAATATATATGTTGAGGAATGGGGGTTTTGGTAGAATTGGCTGAAACTTTAATTGATTCTTTAAGGGTCTGAAGCGTGCGCAGGAAACAGAGTTCTAGGGATTGATGTACTTTTTCTGACATTGATACTCAATAAAACCGGTCTCTTAGATACGCCAGTTTCTTCTGTAATTGTCCATGGCCAAGATTCATGTGTGCTTCCCTCACAAGATCCATTCAATAAAAATGTCAGATGTATGGATACCACTTGCAATTGGTCTTCTTATGAGGGTTACTTTTACTTTGGGTGTCTTTAAAACGTCTTCTTAGACAGTCTTCACTACGTTGGACTCCTCTTGACATTCCTTCACTCTTAAACTGATCATGTTATACAGGCAATTTCTCTCATGTGCTTGGAGTTAAAATACCAGATGTCATGACATTCCATTAGCGTAGAGGAACTTGCTGTCTATTCTTGTATGATATCAAATTGTACCCTTGGAGGTATATTTCATAAAAAAGACATTCATCTGGATACTCCGTTATGTGCAGCCAGTGTGTAAGTCCTGAGGAACGTCCTCTGGGCGTTGATCGGCCCATCTTCCTGTTCCTGAGCAAGAAAGTACCAAAGAGGATGGTCATACCCCTCGTTACTCAGGGCAATCTCGCTTGCATGATAGACAAGCGCTAGAAAATAGCCCTTCAGTTTTGGATCCTGCCCCCATTACCCACACTCACCTTGGCAGAACTGTTATGAGGAATTAGTAAAATCTGCGCTGATATCACCAAAATGGAACTGATTGCAACTAATATGAGCGGCAATCATCTGGATACTTGGATTTCAAATAATCAAAAAGGTATTAAGGCTGAGCTATCAGCTGGAACGCCTGATGGTTGAAATTCAGTCTACACAATGATCGAAAATCTTCCCCCCCTCCCAAATCTGTCAGGCATTACCCCCGATGGGCAGCTTCCTGCCAAAAAATTGGGCGTTGCACCTGATGCAATACCACTGACCGCAACTTGGCTCATCACCAAATGTTGCAATGTCAGCCCCCAGGGAACTAACCCTCCTATTCCCAAATAGTTCACCTCTTAGGTTGAAATGATCGCAACTCAGCCTGCCACCAAACTTAGCAATGTCAGTCCCCAGGGAACCAACCTGCCCATTTCTGAAAAGTTCACCACTTAGGTTGAACTGACCAAAACATGGCTCATCGCCAAATTTGCAATGTTGATCCCCAGGGAACTAACCCGCCTTTCCTGAATAGTTCACCACTTAGGTCAAACTTGCGAAACCTGATCCCAGCTTATTTTCCCCCAAAATTGATGACTATTTAATTGGGCGCATTGCACTAAAAAAATTGTTGGTTGAATCTCTTCCCTTAAATTTTCCAATAAAAACACCCTCCCCAAAATTTCCGTTTTTATTTGTTGAGAATTAAGCTCCCTTCCAGTTCCATTCCCGTCATACCAGCAGCGGTGCCCCTGGCATTCTGGTTTGCCACTTGGATGCTCTGGCATCCGGGCTGGCAGGCCAGTCTATTTTTTACTTGCCATCTGTCTGACACAGTGGAGTGATTTTTGATCCATAACAACTTTCTAATGTACTAAATATTAGTATAGTCAAAATGATCCATTGGACTTATCACTGATAGCACTGTTTCCATCACAGTATAGCTCTAATCTTCTCTGGTAAAGACTTAAAGTAGCATTCAATTGAGTGGTCTATCTATTCTTCATCTAATTAAGCAAGTATCACTCCAAGCCTAATCTCACTAGCATTATTACAATTAAAACGCCTTGTTAAAGTATGGGTATGCTTGGATTGGTGTCTCTAACTATCTAGCTTTCAACTCTATAAAGACCTGCTCGTGTTCAGTCCCTATTAAAAACTTGTTTCTTTTATTTACAGATATTTGAGTGGCGCAGACGATTCTGCAAAATTGGGTATAAACTGCTAGTAGTATCCCAAAATCCTAAGGTCTATTTGAATGTCATGCATACTTTAAAGTTGTTCCATGTCTAATAAGGCTTTGATATTTTCTTCCTGAGGCTTAATTACTTTAGGGCTATTCACATATCCTAAGAACTCCATCTATCTTTTCAAGAAGGTACACTTGCTTCATTTGAGCTTCAAGTTAGTCTCATTTAGTTGGGTAAACACTTTTTGTAAGTGTTAGAGGTGCTCTTAGAATGTGCAACTGGAAACTGCTATATTTTCCATATAGATTAGCACACTTTATAGCTTAAAATCTCCAAAGATTCAGTTCATCTCTTTTTTGGAAGCTGGTGGGAGCGTTACACAGCCCCTGTGGCATCCTCATAGGTTCTGAAAATTCCTGACTGCTTAAAAGATGCACATCTCTTTCTCCTCAGGCAAGAGCTCCATCTTCCAGTAGCAATTGGCTAGATTTATCGCTGAGAAGGACTTTTATTTTTCCTAAGTGCTTCAGCGCATCAACTATTCAAGATAGTGGATATAAATCTTTCTTTGTAACTCTGTTCAACTGCCAGTGGTCCATAACCACGCGGTATTACGTCCTTCCTGTGTACTAGGGGCAGTGGTGAAGCCCACAGGCTCTTTAGGGGTCTGATTAACCAGCTTAAGAAAGCTGGTTTAACTCTTTGTGCTATTTTATCTTGTGATTTTAACGGTGGTACAGGCTATACTTAACCAGAATGGCAGCTCTGATTTCTCTCCTGTTTAACTCTACTTTTATAGTACTGGTGGTGCCCAACCAAAGAGAGAGTTCCTCTACGCATCTTTACTTACTGTATGCTAAACAAAGATAAGATTAGGTAAAAATTTATAATGGAGCCGCGGCATTAGCTTAAGTATCCATTCTAGAAGGGGAAGAAGGGTTGAGGGAAACTTTCATCTGGAGATGCTTCATGTGGCGTGCAAAGGCAGACAAAAGGGGGGTAGAGAGTCAGTGGCGTGTGGAAGAAAGAGTTATAAGTGAGAGTTCTCCTCTTCAATGAGGCCATAGGTATGCATTGCCTCAACATAGTGGGCGATTTGAAATTGCACAAATGTTATAAGATCTGGAACATAAGTTAAGGTTTTGATGCACTGGCGGGTTTGGGGGTAGTCTGGGTCATTAAGCAAAAATCTTGCTGCATTGACGCATGTGCAGCTGGCTGTGAAAGCTAGCTCGTCAATATCAAATTAAGTATCCCCAGGGAAATCTCTATGATAGTTGGGTAAAGGATGACCCTCACAAATTGGCTTGATTGCCATTTAGTAGGTTTGTCAAAGGATATAGTTGATGGAGGCTGCGGCTGCATCAACAATCTTTTGATGCTTTTTTTTAACTGGGAAACCTTTATGTGGTGAAAACGGCTGCAGGGAGAATTGAGGGTTGGTTGAAAAATTTTGACCAGCGCAGTTGGGTTTAATTCCATAATTAATTTTATCATTGTCAATCCATTCAAGGACATTAAATGGAATTGACATGGCCATCTCCGTGCCAGAGACAGGAATTAGTGGGGTGGCAGAAGCTGATTGGCACACAGTGGACCACAGCAAATCTGGCAGCGCATGAGCAGCCATCTTCTCAGGAATGGGTCACGCGGTTGACTCTTGGTTGGTTGGATCAGTGGGAGCAGCGCTTATGGTTGTCAAGGTGGAGGTAGAATTGATCCTCATGTCAGAATTTAGTAAAGTCAGTAGCAGGGCTTAAGCCAGAGGGAGGAGCGTCAGAGGCAGCTTTAGCGGAATATGCTATGCACTTGCACTTTGAGTGGTTAAAGTCAAAGCTCAAGGGACATAAGGTGCTGCCTTTTTGATGTGTGCACAGAATAAATGATCAGGGGAAGATCTGATCACGGCAATAGGGGTTATCACAAGGTTGGTGTCACAGCATATGGGGTGGATCATCGCAAATGTGTGAGCTTAGCGAGATGATCATCAGCATTTGGAATCATGAACTGCAGTTCAGGGTTAGCGCCATAGGTAGCCAAGCCCTCTGTGATTTTATGGCGGAGGCGTTCAGGGGAGAGGTGGGAAGCAAGCTGGAAAACTGTACCACCAATGTGTGGCCTCATCGAACAAGTGTGTTCTAATCACTGGTATTGGTGTATTTTTATAACAGAATGGCATTTGTAGCTGCCATGACGTGGGCTTCACACGAGAAGCATAGATTAAAGTACCACTTAGAGGAGAAAATATGTAAATCTGGTGGGATAGTAAACCGCTGTGGCTATCTCAGTGATAACCTCGCTTGCATATGGGAAGATGTTCCCATACTTGACCCAAAGGCCAAAATTGGGTTGTTCTGAGGGAGCAATAGGGTGCTTTTAAGCACCGCCTGAGAGCGTGTGAGTTGGTGGGCTAGGCCCTGAGGCGAGATGTAGCGGTTTAAACTAATTGTGGGGACAGAAGACCCATCCTAGGCGTTTTGGAAATGGCCAACAAACGCCAGGAGACGGCGCACCGCTGCCCTACGCAAAGGGAGCAGGAGTCAATCTAGTTGACATAGGCTGGGTTAGGCACTAGCAAAAAAGTGGTGAGAGTAAAATTTTTTTTAAACTAGAATTCAAGTTTTATTACTTTACTGATTGAAGAAAGAGAGAAATCCTATTTGCTTCTCCTTTGTACAAGCAATAGTCATTGGTCCTGTGCTGAAGGTGTTGTTGGGTTTACCCAGGATCTTATCTAATTCCTTATGCTCCTTGTCAGTTAGATCCCAAATCCCAGTTTATCAAAGTCTCCAACATCATGTACTGAATTGATGGCATTGCAGCTCATCAATCTGTCTTGCAGGACGATTTGTTATTTCTCAACATGGATAGGTTGGGTGGTGGTGTTCCCCAATATGAAAGTCAGTTCTTCAATGATTTATATAAATATAGGCACTACACTTGGCTCCTTATCTGATTTAACACAACTGTAGATTTCAGTATTGTGTTTGGCGGGTATCCTTACACTTATTGTTATTAATATCTGTAATTGTTGGGACCGTCTAGTACTAAAAAAATATCTGTAAGTGTTTATAAGGTCTGATCTTCAGGGCCTTACTTGGTTCAGTGGTAAGTTGTACTCTGAGCTAACCATTGTATGTCCTTGTTTAGAGCCTTACCCTTACTGGTGTATTTTTTGGGTAGATTGATTGATTGGTTTCCACCAATCATGTTCTCTACTTGCACAACTTGAAATCTTCATCTTTGAACACTGGTGGCTGTTTTTAGCTTTTTAGGCTCATGGAGCTGGCGGTGAAATCAATCTTTGCACTAAACTCGAGTAGAAACTGGGTACCAATCAAGATATGGTAATGTTCTTAATTAAGAACCCCTGCTGGAGTTATCAGTACCATGCGCCCAAAATAAATGGCAAAGCTAAGTAATCTCTTAAGGCGCACGTGACATCTGGCCCAGCTGTCCAGAACTTGACATTATAGGCTATGTCTGATATAAGTTTGAGTTTCTTCAGCTTTTGGAGGATATTGTATTGATAGGCTCTCCAGTATCCAGTACATTCAATATGAGAACCCTCTAAATCATTACTTTAAACTTCATGATGCTATTTTAGGACAGGTTCCCAGTCATTAAAAGTTCAGTAACTGACTTTTAACCTGCTTCAGAGCTTCTCTCTGTGCTGTGTTCTTAGTAGTTTCCTCAGTATCTAATTCTATAATTTTTAAGCTAGACATCTCAAGCAGCCCTCCTTTAACGGTGTGACGATTCTGAAGTATTAGGTAGCCTGTGCCAAAAAATTGTTTATCCAATTATTTTAATTTCCCTTTACTTTTAGTTGAGCAGGTACAGCCATCGCACTATTGCCCCTAACATGTGGTATTCTGCACTGACTACATCCTCATCTTAATGATCATCTTCCTCAACGTTGTGTAGGACCACACAGTTCACTACATTGGTGGCATCTCTAGTAGGGGTACATCCTTCTTCTCAGTGGCATTCATAGGACAATAGTGCCAAGAGTGTCCCTGTTTTTGGCACTTGACGTAGTTGAATTCTCCCCAAGGCTGTCATTTTACTGTTTTAAACGTCTTAACTCTATGTTTCTCATCCTTATAATGAACGACGTAGAAAGCTTAATTGGCCTTTAAGGAGGTTTCCATTATGGCTTTTATTCCATAGTTTAAGTCCTTTAGACATTGAGTTTGCCCTCCTTGATGGCCTTCATCAACATTGCGACCTTGATGACTAAGATTAAGTGCATTTTTAATTAGTATAATTATCCTAGGAACTTAGTAGCATTGTATTTTCTGTCAGTAGATTTAAAGTTCCTGTTGTACATAATTTTAAGCCTTTAAACATTCACTAAAATTATAGCCAAAGAATAACTCTTTTTTTCCATCTTCACGAGTAATAAGTCTTGTTCCTTGTCCTGGACGTACTGATCACTTCCAAACTCTGACAGAATTATATTTTAATTTCAATTTTTTTCCCTCAGGGCTTAAACTTGCACTGAAAATCCCTTGAGTCATGTGATTCATATATCCGTGTACAGGCATGCCTTTTGGTGATTTATAGCATCTATAATGTTTTTGTAAATCTTTAGAAACCCTTCAATGGTTCCCTCATCAGGTGTATACTTGGTCTTAAAGTAAGGCCTAAAAGTTTGGGTTATCTTTAATAGGTTTGGTGCGCACCATTCGTGTTGGCGCATCAGTAAGTTTATTAGATAAGGTTGGTGTATCTGACAAAGTAGCTGCTCAAGATGAGGTAGGGTCTGTATGTGGTACCATCTGCAATTGAGCTCCAACTCATCTATTTCATGTCAAAAGTTTCAGCTTAGAATTGCGCTGGTCTAAGCATATCTATATTCAATCAATGTGTGGATGTTCATTTCAGTATCATTTTTATAGAATCACATCTTTCTTTAATCTCTTTGATGATGGTTTACATCTTCTTTACAGTGAAAAATTCACTCAAAATTGGTATAGTGGAAATGTGCCTCATCTAGTGGTTCCTTAGCATGCTCAAGTTGCTTAAATAAATCTGTTACTTTTAGTTAAATTGTTTAGAGTATTAAATGGAAAGTTTTATCCTTTCTTGCAAAGAGTTTAGAAAAAATTCTACCATGATAAGCCTCCATATCTTCATAAATAAATTTTTATAGAGCAATATCATTTCCTTATCTCTGGCTGGATGGTGTCGCCCCTGTAGTGAGTACCACAGTTAGCTCTTTTGCTCTTGCTCACTTAATTTGGTTGGCTGACTTGATGTGGAGAGGTTCTGTTCCACACAGATTAAACACCAGGCGATCTTATAAAAGGCGCATGGTTATCCTCCTAGTAGTTCTTCTAACGTTACTCAATGTAGCATCAATGGCTCTTTAAAACTTTTCATCACCCTGCTGGCGGTACTCTTGTTGACACGCTTATATATCTTTGATATGTTGGAATAAAACAAGACTTAATTGAACCTCAACCAACCTCTTCTAATGACGTTCTCAACAACCTGTGATGTTCTCCTTAATGAGTGACATCTTATTTAGATCCCATCTGGTTACTGGCAATCTCTTTACTTGAACTGATATAAGGTAAAATAAGAGTAAGCTTAAGATTTTATGGTTCAGTATTATTATTAGATAAACAAAGTATTTCTATACTTATTGTGTAAAATCAAGATATGAGATGAAAGTAGTATAGATTTAATTAGGAGTGGGGCTTAGCAAGAATATAGGGTTTCAAACCACTTTTAAGTCTCTTCTTGTAATTGCCTTGGTGGCGGCATCCATTTTATTCAATGCTTTAATATGCAAGCTTCATATTACTTTTGACATCACTGCACAAGAATACTTGGTGGCCCCTTGCTGAATGACTACTTCTGGGTTGGGTGGCGACAATACCTCTTCTGGTTATTGCTTCATTACCTGATTTGGTAATATAATACTTAGGATCAAGATTAAGATGATAGCACTGCACAAAAGTGTCTTGCTTCTGGGCTCTGATTGTATCTTAATATTGGCAGTTGCCTTTTTGGGTAGTATTCAGATATTAGGTTTGATTGCTTCCATCGAGGTGACTCAGAAAAGTAATTTTTTCACCATCAGTCATTTGTAAATTATTTTGCACTCCAAAGGTAGAAAAAAGGGTCCATTTTCATAGTCAGCAGCAGTGTCATTGTCTTCATATATCTATTAGACTTTTTCATTAGGCAGATATGTAAATATCACAGATGATGTCATTTTGATAACTGCCAAATTTCTTGGGTCATCGTCATCTATAAAATGTCACAGTTAGTGAAAACTTGTATGGGGTATACTGCCCTTCCAATGCTAAGCATTTGAAGCCACTGGAAGTGAGGCCAGACCCTCATGAGACATTATTGATCTCTCTTAGGTCATTAGCTGAAGATGAGTTCTTACTTTACCATTCAGACCTGAAGCTAATGGTGTAAAAAAGCTGAAAATCAGGAGAAAACAGGGTTAAAATCCCTAAAATCACTTGGTATGATGTAACCAAGTTTTGCTGCGTTTAGACTTGGTATCTTTTTTGAAAAGCAAAACTTTTCTCCTCTGGGCAGTTTTAAATATAAGTTTGATCCATTTTAAAACTCCCCTTCTATATAGATATCTAACTTATAATCTAAACGAGGTAAACTGACCAGGGGACAGACATTACCAATACAAAACCAAATAAGCGAACCAAAAATGCAAACCAAACTCCTTAAATGATTGGTGAGACACCAAAAAATGAAAATTAGCCTAACAGGTGTAGGAGCAGAGAACCGATTATCCCACCATGGCAGAGGGGGAGGGGGATCAGGAAGATTATTGATTTCAGCTTCCCCATTGAAGAGGTGGATCAAAGCTGAGTGCAAGGGGGTTGGGGCATCCACAGGATGTGAGTTAATTTTAAAATAGATAATTGTTAAGATTGTTAGTACAAACTGGGCCTAGAGCAAAGCCTCCAGGAGTTTACCAACATGGTGTTTAGCTTGTATGCATGTGTCGGGAATCTGGACGAAATAACTAATATTTGATCTGGTGATACATGCGGTGAGGGAAAATTCTGCCAGTGCAGCAACATGCTTGACAGCGGAGGTAGCAATTTCTTTTAATCGTTCAATTTCCACTTTTGCAACCTCAGGGAAATTGGCATGAAATTTAGTTAAATGTAGCCTTTCTTTAAATTAAGCAACTGAGAGTGATGGCTTTGCGGAGATAAAAACTATCACAAGAGGCCACCACAGCCTCAGAAAGTTGATGGTCACTCAAGAATGGGGTAGTGGTGGGTTTGGAGCCATATTTCTCCGTCAGGAATGGGGCATCAAAGACTGAAGGAAATAATATGGTTCTAAATTAATCAGAAAGTCCAGAGGTGGGACAATTTCCCCATATTTGGTTATTTCATCCAAATAAGTCCCAGGAATTTTGGTTGAGTAGGATTGTTTCAGAGAGATGTGGTTGTGGTTGAAATAAGTTTTGGGGCGGGAAATTTGTTGGTTTAAATTTAGGTCCAAACCTGTTTTTGATTGTGTATATTTTGAGAATTTGACCAGCTTGGGCTTTGGTTACAAAGGTCTGCTTATTTTTCAAATGTTCAGCTGGAGGGGGTGGAGAAGCCAAAATCCTCAATCAAATGCTGTTTATGTGGCCTCACATGTAGGTTTGGAAGTTTCTGTAGTTTTTTAAGCTGTGGCAACATGCCTTTTTGGAGTGGTCCAACTCATGGCAGAGGGGTAAATGTGCAGCCGTTGTCAATGAGAGCCCATAAGAAATGGTCAGGTGCAGATGAGATATAGGCACGCGGTGGGATGTGCTGGGCTATGGTTGGCTGGTGGGAGGTAATGGTGGCCATTGCCCATGGTGCTTCTAATTGTTCTGCACTTCTTTGGACAAGGAAGTGGAGGATGGGGTCTGTTACATATTTGGACAGCCCTGTCATCAATTCTTCATAGAGTGTTTGAGGGGGAAGGTGCAAATGAAAGTTTACAAAGGTCATCACAAATGTGGAATTACTGGGGAGGTTTGTACGGGTGGTGGTATTGGGTGTGTTTTTATATATTAAAGGCGTATCTACTTCAGTGGCCGCGTCATCTTTTGTGGTAAAGCCTATATAAAAATAGCCCTTGTAAGGGTGAAAGTTGATAAACCCAGCTGGTGCAAACATGGCTGTTGCCAGCTCAATTATTGCTTTGTCAGTATATGGGAAGCGACATCCATACTTGATGCAGAGGCAAAAGTGAATATTGGATTGGTGTAGAGCTAGGGGGTGGGGGCAGGTTGGGTGGACTCGCGCTAAGTGTAATGATAAGTCCCTTGGAGGAACAAATTGGCCCAATGTATTAGGCGGGCTGGATGAGCCAGTCCTCATGCGTTTGCCTGCTGGGCAGAAAACGCTATCAGGTTGAGCACCGCTGCCCCATACTGGGGCATCAGGTGGTGGATCTGCAGACATAAATGGAAAACCGATGCATTATAGGTGGCAATGGAAATTAACAGTTACTCTTAATTAAAAATTGCTTATAAGTGATGTTGATTGGAAAAGACAGTTCTTTTTTTATTTTAATATAAAAGCTAAGATTTGTTTTTAATTTTATCAGATATTCAACTACTTTTAAAAAATTCTTAATATTTTCTGACCATATCTTCACCGTGTTTTAAGGACTTTTTAATTACAAAAAATTGGTTAAAATCTTAATGCAATGTCTGAGCTTAGTTTAAGGCTCTGATCTGATTCTACTGTTGGGCGCAAAACTGACACCTACGCTGCAGTCTATTCCGCTGAGTATGCCACATCCTAAATCACTGATATCCGTTTTAGTTCTTATCTAAACTTACTTGCTATCAGAATTTCCTTCCAAGATGATTTAGGTCAGTTTGATGTGCGTTTTAACTCAAATGTTTGAAAACATACTAAATATAACCTAGGACGTTGCTTCTTGCTTCTTGGTCACTTTTCCATATTCTTGCAGCTATTATATAATTTATTGCCCTCACAACCGCCTGCGCTCCATTTTTCTTAATATTGCCTGAAAAAAATCCTAGAATTATTTGTAAGTTTTTTTTCCTGTTTAGTTTCTAATGTTAGCCCATCTCTTGAAGTTGCCCCTATAAAACTGCTCACTCTGTTGGTACTGTTGTCTTCTTCCTAGAATTGGTCTTTACCTTCATTAAAGGGCGTTCTGATGGCGTTGCGCGTTTCCCCCATTCAAGAAAGTCATGAAGTGTGCAGTACCTGTCATTGCTCACTTATCACTATCCACTCCACAGGACTCAAGATTTAAGAGATATTTGAGTAGCTGTCCAACCTTAGGGCTCGTCATAGATTCCAAGGCAAAAATTTAGCTGACGTCTTTCTCTTCCAACTTAACTCTTTGTGAGATCTCTTAGGAAACACGCCAATAGTTATTCGCCTCAGTGAGACAAATAGAATCCTCCTGAAATCTCTCCACGCCTTTGAGGCTTTATCAAACCCTGCGAATTCTTTCCTTCTACATTTAAGAATTTATAACTCCTTTAATAATCTGGTCCATGAAGATCTCACTCCCTCCAAGACCTGCGACTGTTCCATGAAAAGATTTTAGACTTACTCACTTGAACAATTGAAAATATCCTTCCTCCATAAGTCCCCGGATAATACTGGTGCCACCATTGGCATTTTGGTAATCCTCTTCATCTTTGTTAGGAACTTGCTTTATCCTCGTATCTATTCTGTCCCTGAGCATTTGTGTCGCCAAACCTAACTGTGAAGCTGAACTCCAAATATTTGAGCTTGACAACTCTGTCTTAGTTGTGCACTCTCAGGGAACCTTTTTGTTAAACCTGGCTTTCATTAAGTTTCTGATCTCATGGTGACCTACTTCATTGAGATCTGGCTGTCAAGGACACCTCCAACCCGATTATCAGAGATACTCACTGTGTTGCAAAAGTACAGTTTAGAACTAGTAGTGAGCTCTCCAGAAGGTGAGACGGAAACCTCCATCATAGGTGGGGGTCCCCCCACTACTGTCTTTGAACTTCTACGCTCCACAAAGTACCCCTCTTTTTGTCCTTAAATTTATAGGGGTTAGTAAGTCTATCTCTTTTGATTTAGAACATTCAATTTACTTTCGCTCCAGACACTCTGTTACCATTTTAAATTTATGATCCCTGCCCAACCCTTCATTTATTTTAGTCAGGTGAAACAGCTCTTTATTAATTTTACCAGAGTCACCCTCCTTGGCTGACCCATTCAGAAATGGGTAGATATCCATGAAAAGATGATTGAGGTCACGCTCTTCTTGACTGATTTCTCCAGAAGTCTGGATGTTCTTACTGGACTAGTTAACATGTGATAAGGATCTTCTCCCTGCTGATCATAGAGCCCCAACTTACTCTCAACATATGTAGAAATTTATATGGTTTAAAATTATTAGCCAATAATCCTATAAACATATTACTTACACAGGTTCAGTTTTGTGCAATTCTTCCATGTTGTATGATAGTTGATATAATTAGTTGATAATATTATGATGTCTATTATCCGTAGTTGAATAAAAGCCCTAATTTTCAGCCCAACACTCAGCCAGTATCTCCACTCAAAATACTTGTGATGTCTCAAAATAAGGATTCATTCCCACATACTGTCTAACCCAATCTTCACCGAGATTTCCTGGTGACAGTTTATCCAGTTCAACACACAGTTGGCAGCAATCCCCAATTTGATTCCTCTTCTTCTCTGGACTCCTGCTAAGATACTTACTCTTTTTCTTAAAGATTCTCCCAATTATCACACACAGCATTAATATACCTAAGAAATAATAAAACAAATGGATGCTTGTAGAGCTTAATACACTGGGTTATCTACTGTATATTGAAAACTTGTAAAATCTGTAAACTAACTGTTTTGATTTATAAGTAATTTTAGGTGTTTTATAGTAAAGGTTTGGCCATCCAACCCTTGGTTGAAAATTCTTTGATATAAGGCAGCCGTTGCCATTGAATCACCCATCCTCGTCTCAGCGGCAATGGTCTTCCCCATCCTGGCTATAAATTATCATTGGACATCACCAAGACCTAAAATTGGAAAGAGTCAGAAAACATGTCCCTAACGTTTTCCTCTCAATCCAAGTGAACCAACCATATTTAGCAAGTGACCTGCTTAGGTAATGAAACTTGTTACCCATTAAGGCAGGTCATGAACCAACTGATCAATTTGCTTGTTGCAGGTGGCATCACTCGCCCTGCAACTTATTACTTACATTCCCAATCACTCAGTGATGAAATCTGACCGATCTCACTTGGCACAACTGATATTTAATCATTAATCAACTATCAGATGCCCCTATTTCATTTCAACTCCTCCTGATGAGATCTTAAGCATTCGCTTGGATCATTGATGGATCTGAACAGGCGAATATTCTAAAATACCCTGAATATAGTTACCCTGAAATCAGAGTCAACCAATTTCCAATTCACCTCGCATTAAGAATTAATCCCCTTAAGATTCCTGGTAATCTAGCTGGCTGGGAATATGGGCAAAAATCCCAACACCATACAAATTTTAAGGGTAAATCACAGGCAATGTGAAGTCCTACTCCGTTGGATTATCTGGGTATACTCTCATCTTCTCTCTCCCTTCTGAGCTTGAGGCTATCTTATCCTCATTTGACTTCTCAGCTAAAAAACCCTTATCTGCGTACTTCTAGTTCATGTCATCTTTGTCCGCCTCTGGAAGGGACTTTCAAGCTCTTACCTTGGTAGACACTGGTGCTACTGAAAAGTTCATCTGCCAATAGCTTGAAGAAGCCTTAGACCATTTCTTAAGGTAGTATAGTTTGTAAAGGGCGGGGTTTCTTAAGATATCCTCAATACCATGTACAATCCCCTGTTCCTTTTGTTGCAGGCGGTGAAACCTTCATGAAGACCTTATCTGCAATTAAACTCTCATGTACCCCATTATTCTTGGTAAAGGCTGGTGGTAACGCTTTGACATCCTCTTAAACCTAACAGATGCCACTATTCAATTAAAGTTCCCTGAATGTATAACAAAAATCACCCCTTGTCTTGATGAGAGCGCCATGGCGCTACCAAGGAAGTGGGGCCTCTCCCTTAAGGTTGCCTGGATAAATAAACGAACTTGCCCCTGCTCCATCATTTATACTGTTTAAGTTTTGGTCAAGTCCTATTCGTAAATGTTTGACCCCTCTAAGTATCGCTCACTTCCTGAGCACACTAAGTTTAAATTTGGGTTCAAGATGACTACTGACCTTGTTAAGCATACTCTCTCATGTATCCCCTATTTCTGAGGGAGGAGACTGCCTTGGATGTTTGGGTTGATGACATGCTCTTCAAGAGAAAAATCTTCAAGAAATCTTTTCTGATGTGCTCCACTCTTTTATTTGCAGAGATATCTGATGGATCTCTTTGACCCTGCTGTGATTATGGTAATTTTAACAAAGTTATGGTAACAGAACCCCATCCTCTGCCTCTAAAGCAAAAAAATTGCCCACCATGTGAAGAAGGCAATAGTGTTAGCAAGATGGAATGTCTAAACGCCTTCATCCATATAATATTAAGAAAGACCAGGAGTGTTTAGCTGCTTTTTGCACCAGGAAAGGCAACTACAAGTTCAGTGTCATGATTTTTGGGTAGAAGAACGCTTCCGCATGTTTTCAAAGGTTCATTGACGCTGTCCTATAAGGAAATATGGGGTTCCTAGTGATAGCCTATGTGGAAGATATACTGGTCATCTTACAAGAAGCAGAGTCCCACGCATGCCACCTTAGAGCTTATATTGAGCGGCAAGCACAGAAAAACCTTGCCATCAAAGCTAGAAAGTTTAAGTTCTTTTAACTTATAGTAGAGTTCTTAGGAAACATTATTTTCTCCCATGGCCACATGATTGCCATGATAAGGAAGCTCCATTAGTAAATAAACTAATCCCAATTTTGTCAAAGATTTGCGCAGCTTCCTTAAAATATTTTAAATTTTTACGAAACCTCTCCATAGCTATCTTATGTCTCTTCCTCCTACTACAATGCACCTGGGAAGAAGTTTTCAGCTGGGCTACAGAGTGAAACGCCGCGTTCCATGACGTTAAATCCATACCCTTATCCATCCCAGTTCTACCAACTTCAGATCTAATCCGTCCATCCATTGTTAACAGAGATGCTTCTTATTTTCAGTGAGAGCAGTTTTGCTGCAGAAAGGTGAAACTGGAGTGGAACTTCTCATTGTCTAATTCACTAATAAGATGTCACTGACTCAGCTTACCTAGGCCATTTATAAAAAAACTCCTTATGTTGTTGAGGATGTACAGCACTGGTGTCACCATCTTCATGCCTCTAGGTGGCCATTTACTGTCTTCACTAATCAAAAGGCTTTAGTGTACTACCACTCTCCACAGAAGCTGACCCCTCGCCAGTCCAGGTGGTTAGATATTCTATCTTTGTTAAGCTTTCAGTATGCTTTCATTAAAAGTAATTAGATCTTGTGACCTGATGCTCTATCACAGAGCCTTGATTTTGCCTAGATCTGGCGCTAGTTGACGCTCATAATACCCAAGTGTTAGTCAAGCCAAAAAAGGTGAAGGAAAGACCACATGGCAACCCCCCAATTTGCTTGTGATGAAACCCCTGGAAGGAGATACGAACACCCCTGCCCCTGTTAAGCTGTATCAGTTTCTGTCAGCATACTACATTGAGATAAAATAAGCCTGTCAGAGAAATGGCAAACTACTGGATATGGGCTACCAGCTGCTTGATGGGGTCATTATTCATCAGGGCAAATGGTGGCTATCACCTGGACGCTTGTGAGTGAAGGTGATCTGCAAAGCTCATGACCTTTCCACTTTTGGACAACCTGTCAAGGACAAGACGCTTGAGTTGGATCAACGCTACTATAGCTGGAAAGGCCTTGATAATGATGTAGCTAAGTTCACAAAGTCTTGTTTAGCTTGAAATTGGTCAAAACCTAGCCACTAAAAGGGCGCTAGCCTACTGTCCCCCTCCAAGCTTCAGAGGGCCTTGGACATTAATCTGTTGATTTTATCATTAAACTCCCCTTGTCCCAGGGATATGACATGTTATGGTGGTGGTGGAACATTTTACTATCATGCCCACTTTGTCCCTTACAATTCTACCATCTCCTCTATACAGGCCGTCCGCCACTTTTAGATCACATCTTCTGCATATTTGTTGTACTGAAGTAAACTATTAGGAATTACAGCCCTCAAATTGTTGCCCAGTTCTGGAAAGCCATGTTGTCCATCCTAGTAATCCGCTCCTTTCACTCCACAGTCTATCATCCTCAATTAGATGTACAGATGGTGAGGTTAACCAAGGTTTAGAGCTATTATTATGTAGTTATTCCAATGAAATATAGAATAGTTGGGCCTCTCGTTTACTACTGGAGCAATTCACTTATAATAACTTAACTCATACCTTAAAGGGCATTTCTCTATTTTTTTAAAACTGTGGCTACAATCCCAGCTTGAACCTGAGACAACGGCTAGAGTCAACAGTTATTGTTGCAAGAGACCCTAAAGAACTCAGAGACATACACTACATGGTAAAGGATTATTTAGCTTATGATGTGAGGATCTACAAAGCATAAGATGATTAAAAACACTAGGGGTACTGAGTAAAATCAAGGCAACATGGTCATGTTCAACGTTAAGATTTACACTTGAAGTAGCACTGCCATAAGTTAGTCCCCTTGAGCATATGACCCTTCAATATTCTATTGAAGGTTGGCCTGTCAGCTTATCATGGTTTACTACCCCTTCCATCAACGTGCTCATCACCATTTATGAATACTCTTGACTCCCTATGATGGTCCTATGGCTTCCCACCCTGAGCCAAGGATTGTGGATGGTGGACCCAAATATAAAATCGATGCTATACTCACCTCCCATTTATCTTATGTCGCTTCCAGTATTTGGTATCATTTAAAGGCTATGATGAAACTGAGAATATATAAGTATCTCACAGAGACTGATTAAACGCTCAGGAGCGGACCTGAGATTTTTTGAAAGGTTTTCTAGTGCCATAGGCCCCTCTCTTTCACCCTCCTTAGCTGCCATTAAGCTACCAACCCCCACAAGAACGTTGCCTTGGCCAATGTCCCCATAGGTGGAGTGGAACCCCATCTAAGAGCGGAGGGTGATGTCACAGTTAGTAACATTTTGTCTGATGTAGACCACCTTTCTAAGGCTAAGAGTTTAAACCATTAGAAGTGAGTCCAGAACCCCTGAGTAACACTAATGATCTCCCTAAGATCATTGACCAAAAATGGGTTCTTACTTTGCCAGTCAGGCTTAAGCTAATGGTGTAAAACGGCTGAAAATTGGTAGAGAATTGGTTCAGAAATCAAAAAATCACTAGAAACAATGTATCCAAAGTCAGCCAAGTTTGAAAAATTTTGATCTCGTTAAAAGCATAAAACTTTCAGCTTGGATTGGTTTTTAATTATTGATTAAATCCATTGCAAAGCCATAATATCAGTTCAGAACTGAGAATTGCTTTTACTTTTCTATGATATTTAGTTAATTCTATAATTTTTTGGCTATTTTCTGTTTAAATCTTCCCTTGTTATAAATTTTTTCTAAATGTATAAAACTTGGGCAAACTCTTAGTAAGCTTGCCAACCTTTGCTCGCTTAAAATATGAGGCCAACTTGCTGCAAGGGGGTCTACTTCTTGCAGATTAGGCACCATACATCCTTCACTTAGATCACAATTATTCTAGAGCATTTTATTTTCTGATGCTACCCTTTGTAGAATCCATTTTAAGGTAAACTGTTCATGCCCATGGCAAATCTCTGGTGGAAACTCTTAGACATGTTCATTACACGATGGCCTTCAGGACTCACCATAAACCAATCCAACCTCTCTCTTGGCAGCTCAGCTCTAAGGTATCCGCAATAGAGAATGTCCTTGTTGAAAAAGAGCAGATATCATACTAGTTACTGTATTCTACATAATAACTAAAAATCAGACTAATGACTAAAGTTTATTTTACTTAAATCACTATAAATAAAAAAGTATAAGACTAAGATTTGTGTAAAGGTTTTTTTAATAATTTAAAAACGGTGTATCTTAAACTTAAGTGAAAATTATAAAATTTTAGGAGATGAATAATAAAAATTTTAAAAATGGGAATATGGGTTTTGATACGTGGGAATTACAAGATTCTCTAGTTAGACGGCGCCCAACTTCTACTTTAATGGCTTCATCCATTTGAGCCAATTCTTATAGCTGTGAGCTCCATCTTGCAGTGGTTATTCCTGAACCTGAATGTCCATGGGCCCTTTTATCCATCAACGCTTCTGGGTTTGGGCAATTGTAGCTTTTCAAATATTGTTTTATTACCAAATCTGGTATCATACTTCTAACTCTAGGGTTGAGGGATAACGCTAAGATGCATCTTTCATTAGGGTTTTAATGACTCTTAAAATTAAATGACTACTGGATTTGGTATTAATCATATATGAGCCTTGAACGCTCTAAAAAGGGTAATTTAGTCAGGCCATCATCGCATCATCAGCAGAATGCAATTTATTTTTTCCCAAAGGTATATAAGGAGGTCAATTTTCATACTGATTTCTGGAAACGTTATCTTCATTTTTTACCAAATCCTCTGATACATCAAGGCGTAAACTAGTTTATATTAATGTCATATTGTTGCTGACAAAATTTTGCTTGGTTCGTTCAAAGCTATAAAATGGGCTTGTCTGCCCCTGTCTACGTTGGGTTGGTTGCCTGCACCTCCACAAGTTTGGAAGTGACTTTTACTCATTCCACTAATCAATTAATGCTCTACTGAACCATTTGTGGCCTCATCCATGACACTTTCCCTCCCAAGGCGAGACGGAGAATAACCTAATGTGTCAGGAGTGTACTCTATTAGACACAATTTTAGTATCATTATCCATTATGTTGTATTCATTTCCTCTCTTTGTTAAGAAAGTAGCAGGCCCAGTCAAAATAGACTGTAACTTCTCTGATTGTGTTCCCCGCAGGTGATATACAAAACCTTGTCTCTTGGCCTGAACTCCAATAGTCTAGTTCGTCTCTAACACCTGTTGACTTTTTGAGATAATTGCTTCAGTGGTTTTTAATACTTCTAATTTGATTCTTATGGTTTCATCAGATATTACATGTTGGTAGCTCCCAGGCCGGAGGTTTTTCCAGTACGCTGAAATGATCATTGGTAGAAGGGTCGGAAGAGCTACCTCTCACTATACAGGGCTTTGAAAGGGGACATCCAAATCACTTGCTGGTGGCTCATCTGGTAATATGACAACGCTGAGGGCAGCAAGTGAACCTAAATCAATTTGTAGTTGAGGTCATTTTCTATAAAATCCATCTAAGGTTCCATTTACTCACTTTACACAACCATTTGAGGATAGAGTGTAGGGATAATGAGCTGCTGCTTCACTCCCACTAGGTCCATCATTTTTTAAAAATTTAAAATGAATTCCTCCCTATTGTCTGGAAGTAAAACTTAGGGCACCCATGCATTGTGATGTCTAATTTGTAAAGAAAGATAGAGGTGGAGTTCGCAGTATACATATTGACTGCATAGGCCTCAACCTACTTGGTGAAGTGGTCAGTCTTTACTAATATAAAATTTAATCCACTGGAGGAAGTTATTAAAGGTCCCACCATTTCAATATTGGCATTGTTGAAGAGCTCTGTAAGGGTTGGTGTAAACTAAAATCTTTTCTTCACCAGGCAGTAAAACACATAAGGTACACACAACTCCAAGGCTTGGGAAACTTCATCTGACATGCTCTCCAAGTAGGATCTCTCTTTCAGGTATGAAGCGTTTTTGAAATAATATGTGACCCGTGTAATTTTGGGCCTCCATTACCAACTCCATGCGGTTACTAGGCTAAATATAGGGTAACACTTGTTTTGTACCTTCTGTAGATTTTCTATTGACATACCAGTTGTCTTAAGAACATCTCCTCAGGACGCGCTTTACTTCCTCTGTTTCGTCCTGATAATCCTCTTCTGATAGTCCAATTAAGTTGTAAAGGCAGTTGTTCTCTGGTGCTTGCAAATGAAACACCATTATTGATATAGGCCATCCACGTTTAGATGTTTGTCTCCTGCTTGATGTTTGATTTTGAAAGCATAGCCTTGGGGGAGTACAGCCCAGTGAGCAAGGCGTCCATTGGGATAATTTATGCTTTGCAACGAGAGGAACAATGTGTAATCAATTCAAACCATAAAATGTACCTTATACAAATAAGGCCTGAAGTGTTTGACTGCTCTAATCACCACCAAGCATTTGCAGTTGGTGACTGTGCAGTTCTCTGCTTTACTGAACACTTTTTATTAGTACACAATTGGATGATTCATCCAGTCTTCATCCAATTGTGCCAGGATCATGCCAAGTCCTATGTCACTGGCGTCGTTATTTAGGCAAAATGTTTTGTTGAGGTCAGGATAAACCAAGATTGGCACCTCTACCAATTGCGTCTTTAACTCCGCAAAAGCCTGCCCCTGTTCCAGGCCCCATTTGAACTTAGTTTTCTTAGTGAGCGCTTATGTAGGGTGCACTGCCAAGTCTGAAAAATGGGGGATAAATTACCAGTTTTATCTTACCATTTTGAGAGATTCTTGGATACCCTTCATGCTACTTGGTAGCTCCATAGCCATTATGGCGTTTACTTTCACTTCTATAGGTTTGATTCCGCCAGGGCTCATATCATGCCCATGGACTCTTTCTTTCTTTTGACAGAGATTCACTTGCTTCATTTCAACTTCATATCAGATGCGTTCAGCCATGTAAAGACCTCTAGTAAGTGCTGCAGATGATCCTGAAATGTTTGAGTGAATACAGTGATGTCATCAAGATAGGTTAGCACGCTTGATAATTTAATATTACCAAAAATGCGTTCCATTGCGCACTAGAAGGTCGCGGGGCGTTGAAGAACCCCTGCGGCATTCCTGTAGCTCAAAAAACCCAGCTGTTGATTAGGGCGCATTTCTATTGATCCTCTGGCGAGAGCTCCATCTGACAATAGCCATTGGCTAGATCAATCGCTGAAAAGTACTTCAAACTACTCAGGAGTTTCAGGGCATTGGTGATACCAGATAGTGGATACAAGTCCTTCTTAGTTATCTTGTTCAAGCAGTGGTAGTCCATGACTAATATATGTTTTCGTCTTTTTGTGTACAAGCAACAAAGGAGATGCTCATGGCTATCTGACGGTCTGATTAGCCCTGCTTCGTCTAGTTGAATAATCTCTTTTGTGATAACTGCATTCACTTCTGTCAAATGGCAATAGGGTTTAAATTTCAAAGATCTAGCAGAACTGGTATTAATTTTGCGGACCTCGCCTTTACGTAGGCCATAATCGTTGGATCCAGTGCTGAAGATGTCGCTGAACTAGTCAACCAAAACTTCAAGCTCCCTCTGCTCTTTAGGAGTCACATCCCAAACCTGAGCTAGTTAAAATCCATTAATCCACGCATAGATTAAATATCCTGCCACCTGATCAGTCAGTTCAGTGCTACAACTTGTCCTTTTTTGACTCTAATAGGCTAAATATCCCAAAAACTGGTCAGTCTGTCCAGTGCTACAACTTGTCCTTTTTAGACTCTAATAGGGTGATTAGTGATGTTTCTAATAACGATGCTCAACTCTTTAAATAGGTTGTGTCATAGAATCCTAGTAGTACTCTGAGCTCTTGTTTGCAGTTTCCATTAGAGCTGTATTTTTAAAATATGGTATCACGCGGAACAGTCACACCAATCAGCAGTGATATCCTGCGTTGATCCCCTGGTCATACCTCTATAGTCTTGTTGGCGCTAATCAAAAGTTCTTCTTATGCGCTAATGGTAGGTTAAAACCTCTTTACAAATTTCTTAGTCAAGGTGTAGTATGGGTATATGGATTGGTTTGTTCCTCTAAACAAGTACATCTGTTCCGCAGTTTGACATCTTTGTCCTAAAAAATACAGAAGTAGCGGCAACTTAAGATTCTCACAATGTATGAAAAGATTTTAATCTTTGCTCTTAAACTCCGAGAGAAACTGTGTCCTATTTAAGAAGTCATAGTGGTCTTTGTTTAAAACCACTTTCAGTGCTGTTAGGACCATGCACCTAAAGTGTAAGGGTAATGATGAATAGTCTCCTAGAGAGTTGGAATGTCTGGTCCTGTGGTGTAGTATGTTGGGATTTGAACCCAAAATTGAAAAGTCAGATGAGTTAGTCATAGGAAATTGATCCCAATCTGACCAAATAGAACAAACATTAGTTGGTGATAATTCCTGATGAAACTTAAGGGATCTGGAAGTTGGAGATCAACCCTAATTACGTATTCAACTATTGTCCATTAGACTTTCTGACCTTGAAAACAAACACAATCCAGCGACAAGAAAATCCTATTTTACTGAGATAACTAGCTAGCCTTAGAAACCCCTATTCATGACATCTATAGATTTTAGCTTAAACTGCTTTTATATTTACCAAAAACCTCCCCGATCTCACTTAATTTGTATTATAAGCAAATAAAGATTACTCTCTTCTTTGCCCTTTTAAGCCAAAATTGCCCTACCTCTATTAACTTAGATACAAACTTAAAATTAGTATTTACCACTCCAATTAAATATCCGAATAAAAGGTTTCTACCAATATAAGAAAAAGGTATATTCCAACACCCAGGAGCTTCAGGCCCCATGGCCTCAAAAATAAAAAGATACGAGGTATCAACCCCCATAGTCTTAACAAAACTGTTACTCCCTTCCGGCTACACCATTAGTTCATGGTAAAACATTAAAATAAACAATGGGCAATAATGATTCAGCTTTAAAACACCTCAGATCGTGAAGCTGCCCGTCTCAGTGACTAGGCAATCAGTATGCATTTAGGAGATACAGCGGCGACCCATGACATTCTATTCCCCCATCATAGGAGGTTACCCTCCATGCTTCGTCCACAGAGAAATATAACCTACACTTATCAGACTTTATTGAAGCCTTCCAGCTCCTTTTATCTAAGACCTTTGTCCCTGTAGAGTAAGCTAATATAAGCAGTATCTTTCAGTGCTGGCCCCTATATTGATATTGGCTCTAAGTTCTTTGCTCAATGTAATCAGGTTGTAGCTGGACGTAAAGAACGCTATAAATGTCACTTTGTACATCCCACCTTGTACCATCCACTCCTAGTATCTGGGTCCCACCATCAGGAATTACTCCGCCATTTAAGTTATCAGAGACAATACATTCTCAGATCCTCCAGTTCTAACAATCTGCCTCCCAGTTCACCAAGAAAATTGAAACGCCATATTGAAAATCAGCAGCTCATTAATGAGATACAAGACGTGTTAACCAGTCTGGATAAAGTAATCATGAGTTTTGTTCAAACGGAACTCATTAATCATTTTATTAAACTAGAGGTCGTTATATATAATAAGGTTGTAAATCAAACCCTCAAATTACAAGCTGAAGTTAACTATTTTACTCCTCTGATAAAAAAGCCTCCAGTCACAGGAGAAAAGGATCTATCAAGTACATGATGGTCAGAATAGCCTCCATTCTTCAGGGCCACAAGGAGTGTCTGGTGAGCGTGGACCACCCAGTTTTGACAGGAGTGATGGCGAATGGGGACCCCCTGGTCATGAAAGACAGGATGGTGAACGGGGACCCTGGTTGTATTGGACAGGATGGTGGAAGGGAACCCCCTGGTCCAAGAGGCCTCTGGGACTTAGTGCTGACTCGAAAATCCCTGACGAAGCCTCTAGGTGTTGATTCAACAAGTTAAACCCTTGATATCCAATTAGTCTGCGTCGCCCAAGGAGCCCAACTCAATTGGGATGGAGTTCTCCTCTCCCTGAACTTTCCTTAACTGCTCATAAACGCCTTAGGAACTTGGCAGCCCTACCTGCTGTGGGATGTGGGTTGCAGCAAAGAGTGATCACCATTGAGCAACATCAACTCAAACTCTGAGAATCCACTACTGTGTTAAAAAATGAAATGTGGCAGTTAAAAAAATTTTTCACCACAAAATCAGCTCTTAGTGCCACTCATGAACAAGTAGATTAGTAATTGAAGATATGAACGTTTACAAGAAGTCAAATGGATGTCTTCATCCTTAAGTGCATCCATTGTATACCACGTCTTTACTAGGTGAAAGCGCATTTCCAGTGTTAGTTCATGTAATTTGGCCTCCGACTTTCCTCAAGTGGTACATTTAAACCTTCATTTTAGAAAAAGTACATCCCCCAGAGAAGGAAGCACCTTTCTTTCTTATATTGCACAAATCTTTATGGAGGAAGCGACCAATTATCAACGGCTTTCAACACCTTATGAACTGTTTTAGTCATATGGCTCATGACATTATAGTCCCCATCTGATGCATTGCATACTTGGACTAACGCCAAAGCTGCCTTTCTCCGGAAATTCCAGGAGCGACCTAACTCTTACAACTATAAACAGACCTTTATAAGAATAAGCCTTAATAATAGAGAAACTATCAACGAGCTCACCCATCTTTTTTACCTTAAGGCTCAAAAATGGTTGTAGGAAATCGTCTTGCATTAGATGATGCTATCACCACCTCACATTTGCATTTAAAAAGATGCCTAATATTCTACTTTATCATAAAGCGGTGAATCCAACTTACCGTCCCTCTTCTATATCAAAGAAGCTATTTTGGAATATCCTGCCAAGCTACATAAGCCCTCTAAGCCATCTCGTTTAGCAATAATAAGCCCCTGGCCCCAAGCGTTAGCCGTTATACCCCCAACATTTTTACACCTGAATTATACTGCACCCATTGAAAGAGAACCAACCACACTGTAGACATTAGCTGCATCCTTTAACGTAAGTCAGCAAATGATCAGTCAGTATATGACAGGAGGCTTCCTATGCTGATGGCAATCAGGTGCCTAAAGATACTTGTTCTAGATTATGTTATTCCCAGAACTTTGGGATGTTTTGTGCAAGATGCGCCTGCCAAAGTTGATGTACCTCTTTCTATTCAAGGAAATAAAGATCTCCAGCTTATTTTTTTTTGGATAATTACTCAAACAAATTTTACCAGTCAGCTCCTCTATGGAAAGCAAGTCATTGACAGGTAAGACTTTCAAATGCATTGAACAGCTCCAAGTATGGCCGTGGAAGAATCCTCCATTTGCTTCGCTACAAATTTTTAATGACAATTTACTAGCTGCTAATTATCAGTTTAGATCTTAGTTGGTTCAAGTAGAGTAGTCGTACATAAGGTTTAAGTCCTGGCAATAATTGACACTAGTTCCCCAGTTAATGTTATTTACAACCAACTGATCCAGAAGAAAAATTATGGCTCCAGACTTGATTCACAAAGCTGAATATGAGACGGCTGGTAATCAGCCAACGAAGGTAATAGGAGCCTATACTGCCTTACCCCTCCAATTTGGGAAATTTTTAATTACTGCACCGCCATTTCATTAAAAACTACTTATGAGTTGCTTATTGGGGTTCAAATGATGAGGGAGTTTAACTGCATCATCAACCACAAAGAAAATTACCTTCCTAACTAGGGTATCAGATCCCGTTATTATTTGAACTCCCCATCAAAAGTAAAGGAGCCTTAAAGTAATGGACATGCCTCCTCGAATACCCATCCTTCATTTGCAAAGTTGAATATCAAGCCTTAGGGGGAAAACTAAGCTACCCCAAAGGCTGTGGTTGCCAAAGAGGGATCCCTATGTATGCCCCTCATCCTATCATAATAACTCTGGCTAGCAAGTTATTGTAGATATGAAGATTCAAATTTCACCTCTCCTCTTCAAATTTTGGAGCTAAATGGATGCCCATACCCTTCAATCAAAGAAGCGTTGACCTGACCTGGGATTTTGGATACCAAATACAGGAAATCTATCTCTATTTTATAAAGGACTTAACAAATGAAACCCTCCAAGCCCCTTGGCATGCCCCTATTGCTTATGTAAAACTATGTAGCATTGAGAATATTGCCAATGTAAGCTGTTTTGTCTCTTTACAAGATTTAGGATTTAATCCTTAACCACCTTAGATCTGGTCAAAAGCAGAATTGATAATCTAATTCCTAACAAACTCCAGAATGTCAAAGACCTCCTTAAGGAGTATGACAATATATTTTCCCTGGGACCAAGTGACTATGAGAAAATGTCTGGGTAATTCATTAAGTCGAGACTGAGGCTCTGTCAGGCAAACAGCAAGTAAGAATTAGACTGGCCTGCCAGCCCAGATGCCAGAGCACCTGAATGACAAACCAGAATGCCACCAGCACTGCTTCTGACTTGACGGATATGGAACTGGAAAGAAATCTCATCAAGAACTGCCAATGAGCCAGAATCTCATACAGGCACATAATAAAATACCATATGAGTATGGCCATTAACCCTGAGGGGTGTGTGAGGGTCAGCGGAAAAGGCGGTTTAATTTTCAGCATGAAACTAAAATTTTTAGGAAAGATTTTTATTGGAAAAGTTAAAGAAAAATTGACCAATAATTTTCTCAGTGCGATGTGACTGATTAAATAGTGGTCCATTTAAAGGGTAACAAGCCAGGATTGGGTCCAGCAAGTTTGACCTAACCAGAGAATTTTTTGGGAATGGGGAACAGATAATTTTACTGGGAACTGACATCAAAGAATTTGGCGGCAGGCTGAGTTACTGTTGGTTCAATTTCAAACATCTGAACTGAGGCTTGACTATGTTTCCAACAGTTGGTGTGATGGCATTTGGCCTGATGAGCAGCAGGAATCCCCAAAGGCCACCCCATGTAGGGGTGGGCCCATTTGGTTGGGAACGGGTTCAGGACGCCCAACCTGCCCATGCTCAGTCGCTGGGCCATTCGTTTGGTCAGTGGTGTTGCATCAGGCGCAACGCCCAACTTACCAGCGAGGAGCTTCAAACCCTTGTTGATGGTGTCCGATGCTGTTACCTGCCCATCAGGGATGATCCCCAACAATTTTGGGAGTGGGTGATTTTTCAATTGTCATGTTAACTGAATCAAAACCATTGGGCATTCTGGCCAATAGATTGGTCTTCATACCTTTTCAACTATTTGAATTCCAAACACCGGGCTGTTTGCTTCTCAAATTAGTTCCAATCAATTTCGTTTTGGTGATCTCAGCGCATATTTCACTGATTCCCTATAGCTTTCTGTCAAGGTAAGTGTGGGTACTGGGGGGATCCAAAGAGGAAGAGCTGTTACCCAGCGCTCATCTACCACGTGAACGAGATTGCCCTGAGTAACAAGGGGTACAGCCATCCTATTCAGTGCCTTCTTATCCAGGAATGGGAAAAAGGCCCAATCAACGCCCAGAGGACGTTCCCTGGGACTTACATTACACTTTCCTTTTTCCAAGGGAAGGCCTCCACCTTTGGGAATTTGCATGAGAGCCACCTTCTTGTGCACCTTGGGTAATTTGATCGCCATTAACATTGCAGTTTTTTGGGGAGGGTGGGGAGCATTGGGGTGGGATTCATGAAATGCTTTGACCAATTCCATACAGTTCACACAATTGCGCTCCTTGACCCAACTGTTCTCATAGGCTGGATAACCTTTCCAAGCCATGAGATATTGAATGGACTGGCGGGACTTGCAAAATGCCAGGATATTCTCTACCTTGGCCTCTTCCACATCCTCAATGATGATCAGTTTGGGCTCCATGGGAACCATACCCTTGAAAGGCAACAGCTGGGAAATGTGGAAGATGGGATACTGTTTCCATTGAGCTGGAAGCTTCAACCGGAACGCACCATTACCCATGACCTCTTCCACCAAATGGGGGCCAGAACACTTACTTGCGAATTTATGGGAAGGCGCTTGAATATGTTAAATGGTGGGTATTGAGCATAACAGGAGCCCACTGTTATATCATGACCCAGAAGCCACTTATGATCTGCAAACCACTTGTAGTCATCAATAGCTTTGGTGAGGTGTTCCCACACTAAGGATTGAGTTGACCTAATATGTTCAGCGTGATCTGCAGCAGCTTGGACCTCAGGCCGCATGCAAGGTCTGACTGAAAATGAAGGATTGTACCCCAACATTGCTTCATAGGGTTTAACCCCATAGACGCATGCATTCCATTGTTATAAGAAAATTGGGTGAGGGGAAGGTCATTGGCCCAGGTGTCCTGTGCAGCCGCAGCATAGCAACGCAGGTACTGTTCAAGGACTTGGTTGACTTGCTCGGTCTGTCCATCAGACTGGGGATGATATACTGTGGAACGGCAGGGGGATATTTTGAGGATAGATAGGGGTTCACTCCAAAACCGTGCTGTGAACTGTGAACCAAAATCACTGATAATCTCCTGTGTGAGACCAAACATTGAGAACATGTGATGTACAAAAAGGCGGGCAGTCTCCTCCAACGTAATCATGGAATTGCAAGGAATAAAGAGGAAAAATTTAGTGAAACAATCCACCACCACCATTACCGCTGTGAACCCATTAGAGCAGGGGAGTTTGACAATAAAGTTCACAGACACTGACATCTATGGACCCTCCACCTGCTGTAAGGGGTGCAAAAGACCGTTTCTACCAGAGAGGTCTGACTTAGTCCAAGCACAAGTAATACAGTTAGAGATCCAAGCTGAAATTTCTTTTGTCAAACCCACCCAGTTGTAGGTCTATTTGATCAAATCAATGCATTTCTTATTACCAGGATGACTAACCGTGGGGGGATCGTGATGTGCGCTGGATACCTCAGTTTGGAAGGAGGAGGGAATCCAAACGCGTGACCAAAAATAAATAAGACCCTCCTTTAATGAGTATAGGGAGTGTTTATGTTTCTAGTGAGATAACTGGCCAACCAACTCCACGCCCTCAGGGCAGGCCATTTGACTGGCTAAGACCTAAGCATCTAATGGAGTGTCAGGGGCCAGAGCGATGGAAGAAATGATAGAGGGGCAATTGACAGGATTTGGGTGGCAGGAATCATTTTAAAGAGATCCAATTCCTCTGGATCCGTGGGACAGTGGGTGGGGCTGCAGTTGAGAAAATTGGGAAGTATGTTGAGTGCACCTTTTATATACTCATATTTGAAATTAAAACTGCACAAGCCCCAATAGGTTCAGGCTTGCCGATGTGCCATTTTTTGGGGTTTAAAAAAGTACAAGAGAGCCTGGTATCCATTCGGACTGTTAACTCATGTTGAACACCTTGTAACAGATACCTCAAATGAGTTAATGCCCATGCAACGGCTGCCAACTTCTTGTCATAAATGGCCCAGGACTGCTCCATAGAGGTGAATTTTTGGGAAAAATAGGTGACCAGATGTTCCAAGCCATCATGCTCCTGGAGCAACACCGCCCCCACAGCTGCCACTGAGACATTGCATGCAATGATATATGCCTTGGTGGGATTGGCATGTTTAAAAATGGGAGGGGACACAAACACCTCTTTAGTCGATTTGAATGCCTGTTGATATTTGGGTGTCTAGTGAAATGGTACATTTTTCCCTGTAAGGGGGTGGAGCGGTGCAGAAAGCTGGGAAAGTGCTGGGGAGACTTTTATAAGAAAAGATGTTTCCCAAGAAGCTCCATAATTGTTTCTGGGTAGTCGTGGTTGGCCATTCCTGGATATCATTCAACTTATTAAGAAGGATTGCATAACCATCTTTAAGGATGAGGTTCCCAAGGAAGGGCTCCTCCTTATATAACTCGCACTTGGAAGGCTTGATGAACAAGCCTGCCTTATACAAGGTGGCCAAAACTGCTTCCAAGTCAGTAGTGTGTTGTTCAGGAGTGGGAGAGTGGACCAGAATGTCATTGATATATGCAACTGCACAGGTAAACTGGAGGTCACCCAGTACATTGCAAATCATACATTGAAATGTAATGGGAGCATTCTTCAGCCCAAAGTGCATTATGAGGAATTGGAAAATGAATTGCTTCATCCAAATTGCTGTTAACCATTCTTGCCCTTTCATTACCTGAATCTGGTTGAATTCATTGACTAGATCCAGCTTGGAAAACACCTGAGATTTGGTGATTGCTTGGCTTATTGTCTGTTCTAAAAGCAAGGGGTAGGGATCGGAAACTGTAATTTTATTTTAAGTGTCCATAGTCCACACAGGGGCGGAGAGAAACATCAGCTTTTTTAGTGAAGATGATGGGAGACGTGACTGGCGAGGTCTCCTTGAAAAGACACCCTTTTTTTAACATATCGTCCAACCAGGTGTTGAGTGCAGCCTCCTCCTCTGCTGTGTAGGGATACAACAGGCAGTTGATATTCACCAACTCCACCGTCATACAAAATCCACAGTCAAATCTAGTGTAAGGAGGTGTAACAATTGACATTGTTACATGAATCTCATAAGGTGGGTGTTATGAAATTTATGTGTGTTGATGGTTGTAATTCTTTTATTCTGAGTAGTTTTCCTATTTGGGTTAATAATGGAATAAGATTATCTAAATTATTTACTTGATTGGTTATTCATTCTGAGGTTCCCCTCCAATTCTCCGTTGAGTTGCCTGGATGCCATCAATTCCAGAGGCTTTTGTGCCCCTCATTACCTACAATTCATTTAGCTTTTTTAGGAAGTATTTAAAGTGAGGTCAGCCCCATTGGACCTAACTTTAGACTTCTATTCTGACTCCAGGTTTGCTTCCAAATAAAGGCTGCATTCACTAGACTTGTTTGTTTAATGTAATTTATTATTTTATTTAAGCAAGGTTGGGGGCGCGGATGGCAGCGTGATAAGGAGGAGGGGAAAGGGGGTGGATGCGCCAGGATCCTATTAAGAGTGGCCTTGCCCTAGTGAGAGGGGAGGAGCCAGAGTGGCCTGAGGTGACAGAGGCCGGTTGGCCACACCTTGGCCCGGTGACCTCAAGGCAACAGAGGCTGTAGGAGATGCACCTCAGCCCAGTATGCCCGGCAAGGCCATCCATTAGGACAGGACCATCCAGAGTTGGTACTGCCATATTTGGGGGGATGTTTAGGGCCGGTGGCGGGCCAGGCCTTGGGAGCCCCATCCATTACATAATTTCAAAGTCAACATTACCTCACAGGCTGTGGATACTATCCAGTCTGCAAGATGGCCGCGGTCAATGTCCCAAGCATTGCTGTGGGCTTATAGTCCCTTTTGTTAGTTTGTGGGGCCTTCCAATGAAGGAATGGGGAGCTTGGGGGTGGGCTGGACTGCTGGTGGTTGATGGCCTCTTGTGCCTGCCAGGAGACCTCCAGAGAACATGTTGATTCGATCCAGGGGCTCTGGACTTCCAGTCAATTTCCATAAGCTGCTTGCGGAAAAAGGTCCTCCATCAAAAAGTCGTTGGTCGCTGCTTGCCTGCCTTGCCAGTTTGGGTGGAGATCCGCAGGGTTTTTACAGGGAAGAGATGTAATGATCAACAATTGTTACATGAATCTCATAAGGGGGATTATGTGATTTGTGTGTGTCAATGGTTGCAATTCCGTTATTCTAAGTAGGTTTTCCTATTCAGGTCAATAACAGAATAAAATTAAATAAATTATTTATTTGATTGGTTGTTCATTTTTAAGTTCCCCTCCAATTCTCCGTTGAGTTGCCTGAATGCCATCAATTCCAGAGGCTTTTGTACCCCTCATTACCTACAATTCATTTAGCCTTTTTAGGAAGTATTTCAAAGTGAGGTCAGCCCCGTTGGACCTCACTTTGGAATTCTATTCCAACTCCATGTTTGCTTCCTAATAAAATCTGCATTCGCTAGACTTGTTTATTTAATTTAATTTATTATTTTATTTAAGCAAGGTTGGGGTTGCAGATGGCAGCGCAATAAGGAGGAGGGGAAAGGGGGTGGACGCGCTGGGATCCTATTGAGAGTGGCCTTGCCCTGGTGAGAGGGGAGGAGCCAGAGTGGCTCAAGGCAACAGAGGCTGGTTGGCCGCACCTCAGCCCAGTGACCCCTAGGCGACAGAGGCCAAAGGAGATGCACCTCGGCCCAGAGGCCCAAAGTTACAGAGGCCGGTGCACTGCACTTGGCCCAGTATGCCCGGCAAGGCCATCCATTAGGACAGGACCATCTGGAGTTGGTACAGCCATATATGGTGGTGGATGTTTAGGGCCAGTGGCGGGCTGGGCCTTGGGAGCCCCATCCGTTACAGGAGGCAGATGATCCGCCTTTTCAGAATTGAAAATGCTTTGATAGCGCATTAAACTTTCTGGACAATTGAATGGTATGCCTGTAGGAGGGACAAGGTTTGTGATAGAACTGTGACCTTGAGCTTGCTTAAGAGTGTCAATTAGGGGAAATTCACCCTCCAGTTGATCATTAATGAACTACAGCATGTTAGACTCCTGGTGGATCTTGACATGTTGCTGACGCCACCATCCCACTCCTAAGATCATTGAAAACAACAAGTTCAGCATAGCTTAAAAGCGGTCGCAGAAGCTGAACTGGTGTATTGAAAATGTGACTGGTCAGCGAACCAGGTATGAGGTTTGGGAGGATGACGATGCAACCATCACCAAAGGACCTGCATCCAGGGCAAGTTCCAATTGCTGGGCCAGTTCTACACTCATAAAATTACCCGTGGCTCCAGTGTCCACCAGGGCCTCAAAGGAGACAAGATGGGACCCAACACTAATCTTCATGGGTAATAAGAAGTAAGCGGAGTTCTCTTTATTGATAGTTGTGGATGAATCCAGTGATACCGAAGAGATGATAGTGGGGTCAGGGGAAACCAATAGTTTTATAGGGGGAGTAAGCTCGTTGCAAGTCAGAATGTCAGATCCTACTGACATGGGCAGACTAGCTGAGACAACTATGGGGTATGGGTTTGAAGTTTTGAGTGGAACTGGTCTAATGTGGACGGAGAAAATCTTCTTCACAAACTGGTTCAGTTGAAAAGGAGGGGCCATTGCTGCGCCAATATCTATGAGAATGGCGGAAATGGTTAAATATATTGGTTGGTTGATTATATCAGGCAAACAGAAAGTAAGAATTAGACTGGCCTGTCAGCCCAGATGCCAGAGCACCTGTATGACAAACCAGAATGCCACTGGCACTGCTGCTGATTTGACAGGATATGGAACTGGAAAGAAATCTCACCAAGAACTGCCGATGAGCCAGAATCTCATACAGGCACATAATAAAATACCATATGAGTATGGCTGTTAACCCTGAGGGGTGTGTGAGGGTCAGCGGAATAGGGAGTTAATTTTTGGTATGAAAATAAATTTTTTAGGAAAGGATTTTTAATGGAAAAGTTAGGAAAGAAAAATTGACCAACAATTTTCCTCAGTGCGATGTGACTGATTAATTAGTGGTTGGTTTAGAGGGAAACAAGCTGGGATTGGGTCCCACAAGTTTGACCTAACTGGCAAATTGTTTAGGATTGGGGAACAGATAATTTAACTGGGAACCAACATCTAAGAATTTGGCGGCAGGCTGAGTCACTGTTGGTTTGACCTGAAACATCTAAACTGAGGCTTGACTAAGTTTCTGATGGTTGGCATGATGGCGTTTATCCTGACAAGCAGCAGGAATCCCCCAAAGCCATCCCACATAGGGGCGAGCTCATTTGGTCGGAAATGGGTTTGGGATGCCCAACGCACCTGTGCTCAGTTGCTGGGCTGTTCATTCAGTCAGTGGTGTTGCATTGTGCGCAATGCCCAGTTTGCCAGTGGGTAGCTTCAAACTCTCATCGATGGTGTCCAATGCTGTTAACTGCCCATCAGTGATAATCCTTAACAATTTTGGTAAGGGGGTGATTTTTTCAATCATTATGTTAAATCGAAACTGTTGAGCATTCCAGTGATTGATTGGCCTTCATACCTTTTTGACCATTTGAAATCCAAACACTATGCTGATTGATCTTGAATTAGTTCCAATCAATTTCATTTTGGCGATATTGGCGCAGATTACACTGATTCCCCATAGCAGTTCTGCCAAGGTGAGTGTGGGTAATGGGGGCAGGATCCAAAGTGGAAGAGCTGTTACCCAGCGCTCATCTACCATGTGAGCGAGATCGCCCTGAGTAACGAGGGATACAGCCATCCTCTTCAGTGCCTTCTTGCTTGGGAATGGGACAATAGCCCAATCAACGCCCAGAGGGCGTTCCCCAGGACTTACAGGCTCACCTCTTATTCTGATCCTGGCCATACCAAAAAATCCAATTGGAGGAAGCTCAAGTGGCCTTAGAGTTACAGAATTTTTTGGAGGTTGGTTTACTAGTGCCTTCTAAAAGCCTGTGTGCTTCCCCACTCTTATTAATTTAGAAGAAGGATGGTGGCCATTTTGTTGTCATGGATTATCGCTGCCTCAATTCTGTTTTGTGCTTATTTGAGGTATGCCGACTAGGGGACAGACATTACCAATGCTTGAACAAGATAAAATTTAAATAAAATAAAATAAAATAAAGAAAAAATGAGAAAGATGGATCACCTCAAACCAAATAAAAATTCAAACAAAACACACCAACCAAGTCAGTAGCGGAAACTGCTATACATCCATGGTGGTGGCTTAAGGGGATCAGGAGGCTCTTCTTCCTCACCTGTTGTGGACATGTAGCGGCACAAAGCTGATAGTATTGATGTGGGCGCATTATGGAATTGGGGGTTAAGATAACAAAGGGGTGCTTGCAACTTAATGTGTGCGATGAGGAGAATAACTATATAATCTGTAAGTGCTTATTCAGCCTCAAGGCGTACTTCAGGTAGGGTGGCAATGGTTTCAAATCTTGTTTCAGGTAATGTGGGTCTTTGGGCAGAACTTTGCAACTGCTGCAACTTTTGAACTGCTGAAATTGCCACCTGATAGTATCAGAGATGGTCTTTTTTATGTTTTGGAAGCATGGCAATAGGTAGGATAGGAGGTGGCAGTTCCATATCGAGTACTGCAACTGATTTTGCAATGGCTTTACAGGTTAGGCGACATTCAAGGGAGGCAACTGCTTCCTCAGCTAGTTGGTATTCACTTTTTGTATGGGGGTGGCATCAGGGCGAGGCAAATAATGGCGCTTTGGAAATTGATCTGCATATTCAGTATTGAGTACATTTCTATTGGGGGCCCAGCCCATTCAGATTCAGGGATAAGTTCGCCCAAATCATCAACCTTAACCAAATATCCCATGGATTTTGGTTGAATTTGATTTTGTTATTTACATATGAGTTATCTGTGGCGTGTGGCTGGGCGGATGGTTTAGAACTTTAATTTAATCATTCTGGCTCCTGATTAAGTTGGTTCAGGAGAAGAGGTTCTTTGAGTTATTTTTTGGTTTATTAACTCAGTAGTTGCTGCGGCTTCCACTTTAGTGAGGGGAAAGAAAAGCACCACATTCAAAAAATGTTATTGGATCAGCTATGGTATCATTGTGCAAGGAGTTGGGTGTGGATTCCATGGCTCGTATGATGGAGGGACAGTGCCATTTCAAATGGTCCAGTTCAAAACAAGTAAGGCAAATGGTACGCCCTCCATCCACTTAAGCCCAAAAAGGATGGTCTGGGCAGAGGTGATAATGGTGCGAGGGAGGATTGTAAGGTCTATTTCTGTTAATACTGGATGAATAGTTGCAAAGGCGCGGGGGCCTGAGAGGCAAGTGGCCCCATTGGGAACCATGAATTGTACTATGGGATTGAAATCATATTATGATAACCCAGAAATAATTTCTTTCGTTAAAGTTTCAGGTGGTAGGTGGATATGGAGGCCTGCAAACTGAACCACAAGAGTGGTATAAGTGGGCAACTGGGTAAGAGTAGTTGGGAGAGGAATACCCGGGAACACCAGTGAGATGGTATCTTTTACTGCAGCATCAGCTTCACTTGAGAAGCTGAGATCAAAATACCCCTTGAAGGGGAAGAAGTCAATGAAGCCTGAAGACTGCATAACAGCCTGGGCTAATTTGACATTAGCTTTATCTGAATAGGGGATTAGCTTACCATATTCAACCTTAAGGCCAAATTGCATATTGCTCTGGGGAAGCACAAGGAGCAATGTGGCACCGCCTAGGTTCAGGTGAGATGTAAGGCTAAGTCCTTAGGAGGTACATAGAATCCTGAAGAATTTGGAGGGCTAGCCAAGCCAACACGAGCACATTTTGGCAATGGCCAAAAAACATCAGGAGGTGGCGCACCACTACCCCACATGGAGCAGCAGGCGTTGAATGCATCAACATAGGTAACTTGAATTGGGCGACGATGGGTGGTGCTTCTTTACTAAATTTAAAAATACAATATAACCAAAAAATGAGTGAATTGAGAGATAGACATCACTGCCTCAATTCCATCACACAAAAAAATAGCTATCCTCTTCTGCGTATAGATGATCCCTTACATTTGATGTTAGGATCCCACTATATTTGGTTATGAAACTTGCCAGTGGCTACTGACAAGTCATTTTAATGCTGGAGGTTTATGAAATATGCACTCTCGTCTCAAGTAAAGAATTATTTGAGCCACTCAAATGCTGCAGGGGTTATGTAACGCCCCTGCTACCTTTCAACACGCCATGGTCGGACTCTTAGGCTATTTTAAACGTTCCTGTTTGCTAGTTTATCTCGATGATATTGCCTTTTTTCAAAGCCTTTACCAAGCACCTAGATAACCTAGGCAAGACTTTAAGCAGTTACGGCAATCTTTTATTAAAACTGAAGATGTCAAAATGTTTCTTCTTTCATAGTGAAATAAATTATTTAAGTCATAAGATAAGCATAGACGGAATATACCTGATGTACAACAAGGGCCTAGCCATTTCTAGTATTTTTCTCATAAATCCTTACAAGACGTACAAGTTTTCTTAGGGATGGGGGATATTATCAACAGTTATATCCCATTATGCAGATACCTTTGAGCCTCTAGTTTATTTATTGAAGAAAGGGACCCCTTCCAGTGGAAGAAGAGCAACAGCAGGACTTTGACCTGCTAAGTGTCCTTATACCACACTCTCCAGTACTTATTAATTTAACTTTTGTTAAACCCTTTCTCCTCTTTATTAATGCTAGTGATATAGCCATCAGAGCTATACTAAACATAATGAAAACTTAACGGATCATCCTATCAACTACTATAGAAAGCCCTTAACTAGAGCTGAATGCAACTATAGTGTTACAGAGTTCAAATGATTGGTGGTCCTACTGGCTATTGAGAATTCTTGACCTTATTTTTTATGGGATTTATTTCATCATAATTACTTATCATACTCCTTGTGATGGCTACAGCAAATGAAGGACCCTGACAAGAGATCAACCTGATGGGCGTTAAGAATTCAAAACTATGATTTTTCTATTATCCATCAACCAGGTCCCATAATTCAAAATGTAGATTGCCTGTCCCAGCTCCCCATATAAACTTTAACTGACCCCCGAAGAGGATCAAATTTACAACCTCCTTACACGATCACATTTATGGAAGTACAAATCCCCGACCCTTAAAAAGGAATAAGTGAAAAATTGGTGAATCTCTAAGTCAATATCGGCCAATTGTACATACTTGTGTCTAAAAAATGGGAGCCCTATATATGACCTTTGGCTCACCCTGACATCATATTGTGGGGACAATGGCAAGTTGGCCATGGGGAATTCAGCAAACCCATCAGTGGCTTAAGACTCAATGTTATTGGGGAGGAATGCTTGTTTTAATCCAGGATGTATTAGATTTCTGACTGGTATGCAAAAGTTAAACTGGACCTAATCCCCAATCTCAAAATCCAGTGTTTCAACCTGTGAACCTTTATACTATTAGCATTGATGTTGTGGTCCCTCTCCCTTGAGCTTCTTATGGTCATTGTTTCCTCCTCCAATCAGTAGATCATTTAACTAAATGGATCAAAGCTTTATCACAACCCTCATCTTTGGTAAAAGCCACTGCCACGTTTTTATAAAAATCTGATTATCACCCAGAATTGGTTCCCTAACATAATTTTTTTCTAATAACAGGCAAAACTTCCGATTGTCACTGGTGAAAGATTTAGCTGAACTAATGGAAAGCACACAGGTATTCTCAACCCCCTACCATCCTGCAACTAATGAATTTATAGATCGGGAAAATGGTATTCTAACTGCAAATCTCTAGAAAATGACTATGACTGACCCTCTTCATTGGCCCCAATATTTTCCTATTCAATTCTACCTTTCAAATCAGCTATCATCGAATAATTAAGATGTTGATCTTCCAAGTGTTGTATGTAAGAAATCCCCAGCTGCCTTCTAAAGTGAAGGCTATGCTTGACCAAGGCTGCCCATAGCCTCTGAAGTCACTATACAAAGTATGCCAATTAAATTATCTGATTTCAGGCCCTGGATTCTGAGAAGCTATCTGCTACACCTAGTAGAAAAACTAACCAATTTAATGCTAAGCATGGCCACCTGCACACCTTCCAACTGTGGACTGGTCCTTTACTACCATCATCGTCTTGGAGGTTACAATAACAAAGTTGGGCATCACCTGGTTGGGGTCTTACAAAATTATTTATAAGCAGGGCAACGAACCCTCAATTGTAGAGGTTGTTCAGGGTACAGTAGTAACTGCATACATAGTTGTTTTCTCCATCAGTTTTCTCCCTAAGCCAAGACCTAGAGGGGCGTTGTTGGGATTCCTACCCAAATTGGAGTCAGATATGTCATCCAAAGAATTAATCCTGATCTGATCAAATGGCTCAAACCCTTTATCAGTGATAATCCCAACAAAAGCTCAAGGGCTCTCAAAGTTGGGAGTCAACCCTGACTTATGCAGTTGACTATTGCACATTGGACTTCCTAACCTCGGTGTTTAATTCCAATCCATGCAACATGCAAATCTTATTTGATCAAGATGACTAGCCTGCCACAGAATCCCCAATTCGTGACAGCTATAGATCTCAGCATTTACTACTTAAAATTTACTGAAAAAACCCCATGATCTCCCTTATATTGTGCTTTAAAGAAAAGAAAGATTACCCTCTTATTTTCCACTTTAAGTCAAATTGGTCAACCTCTATTAACTTAGGGATGAACTTATAATTTTAGGCTTTACCACTCCAGACATAGTATCTGGAGTAAAGACTTTTCAGAAAGAAAAGCAAAAGGCATATTCTAACACCCAGTATTTTGGGTCCCCTTGACCTCAAAAAATTAAGGGATACAGGTATTTACCCCTTGATCCTGACACTGTAATTCACATTTTTGTTGATATTATGCATGAACTTCAGCTTTTTCATAAGCTTAGATGAATTGATGTTGACTGGAGCCCAGTGTCCAGTACTTCCAAAACTCTCACCTTATAAATGATCACTTTCGCGTTTGTTACACTCTTGCCAGTGGGGTTTCCAGTGGTCAAAACGTCAATAGCAGATACTTTGAACTGTCTAAGAGAAGCAGCACTCGTGGTAGCTTTGACAGCATCTTTGCCATCTAGTGCTGAGCTCTTGAAGGTAGCAATAACTAACTGCTCTCCTTTGCTAACTGAATTGATGACACGGGTAGGCTGATTTACTTGCACCAGGTAGGTATTACTCAATTTAGATCCGTCTGTGCTTTGGACTCTTATTCTAGCAAGCACAGACACCTCTAGGTACCCCTAACATGTGGTATCCTAAACTAGCCAAATCGTATTCTTCATTTTTGTCTTCACCTTAATCTGGAGATAATTCCAGGTTACAGCATAGGTGATAGTTTCTTTAGGGGGTGCGTCTGTTTTTCAATGGCAAGTACTGGACAAGGTTGGCAAAAGTGCTAGTTTGATAGCACTTATTGTAGGTGAATTCTTGATGAGGCAAAAGTTCAGGTGGTCCAGAACTCTTTTCCCTTGGGTTTTCATTCTTATTATCTGTGACATAGAAGGCTTTGTTAACTCATTGAGGGGAGGGGTTAATCCCAGGGCTTTGTATTTAGCTTTATACGTCACTTTGCATGATGAGTAATGCTTCCTTAAGTGCTTTGAGGGACATCGCTTTTAACTGCAAGAGTCATATGAATCTTTAAGTTAAGATGATCTCTAATGAACTCAGCAAAGTGATTTTTTGGTAGAAAAAATCTATAGTTTCTGTAGTCCACAATTGTTGACCCTTGAGATAATAGCGATATGCATAATTATTGACCAACTAGGTTTACCCTTTTTCATCATGAGGAACTCTTGTCTCATATTTTAGATGTCTTGTTCACTAACAAACTCTGAAAGTATATACTACTCACATTGGTCTAATATAGTCCAGGATATAGGCTCGCATTGAATTGATCTCTTGAGCCTTGAAGCTCATGCATCCTTACACATGGTGAGCCTTTTGGAGATTGCTAGCGCAATCCATACTGTTCTCATACATCTGGAGGAAACCCGAAATTTTTCTTCTCCAGGTGTGTACATGGTTTTAAATTTCAATTTAAAGTTGGAATATTATTCAACAAGGTCAGCGTGAATCATAGTTGGTTGTGTAGAAATTCTGATTGTTTGAAGAACATACTATTGAGTGACCTACAAAGGTGCCTCTAATTTATTTGCTGGTCAAGTAGAGGAAGGCTCTAGTATGGTATGCATTTTTGACTTCTAATAGTTTAAACTCTTGTTTATAGCACAGTTATCTTATTGTGCTGTTACAAGCGCTCTTCATACTCATTTAAAGCGGTGATGGTTTCTTAAATTTCTTTTTTAAAAAATATAAATGGTTCCTCTATATTATTAAGCGTAAATTACAGTTTTATAATATATATAATTCTCTCAAAATAGGTAAAGAGGCAATTCATGCTCTCCTGGTAGTCTCCTTGATGCGCTAAAGTTTTCTGTGTAGACCATGAACTTCTAATTACAGGGTTTGGAGTCTTGAACAGATTGTATCCTCCTGCCTCACCAGGAGCTTAGAGGAATCCTCTTCATAATATAAATCCATATCTGCATCATTGTCAAACAACTCAAGAGAACTCTCATGATCCTCACTAGGGCTGATGATGCCACCCTGAAGTGAGCCCCACAGAAAGCTCGCTAACCTCTGCTCGCTTAGCACGTGAGGATTACCACTGCTCAGGGGGTTTGCCTTGTCATATCAGGTACTAAACAAACTTTGCTTTGATAAAAAATCCTTTTAAAGCAAATTTTCTTCTGATTTTACCTTTGTGGCATCAATCATTTTGTTAAACTGTTTGCACGTATGGCGGATCTCTGGTTGGTCTTTTATACTTTTTCATTATATTTTAGCCCTTGGGACTCAATTGCTAATCCAACCTACCCCTGACAGCTCAAATACAAGTTACCCGCAATAGAGAGTGTCCTTGTTTAAACAGAGCAGATCTCATGCTGGTTACTGTATTATTTTATTTAACCAAGGCAAGCCGACCAGGGGATGGGCATTACCAAGTATGTGTGGAAAACGAAGATAGATAAAATTGGGCACCCTGGGGTACTCAGGTTACCCCTGTTGCCAGCGGGACTGCCAGGTATGGGGGTTGGTGTGCTACTCCAAGGGGGTTTCCCCTGCTATGGGGCAGGTGTGAAGGAAGGGGTCTGTGCGGAGGAACCAGAGTGGGAACCACGATTCTATGAGCGCCTGTTGCCTTGGCCTCATATATCCATAGAGCCAGGCTTGGAAGTGCTCCAGTAAGTGGACGTGGAACCTGTTGATAACCCCATGGATGGTTGGGACTGTGCCCCTGAACGCATCTAAGGTAATGGTGTGGATTGTCCACATTGCAATGGGTATCATTAGGGAGCAGAGGGTAGATGGGATTAATGACTTGATCTGGAGTGCGAGGAGGCTCTTTTATATAAAAAATTCCTGCTCGTTTTGGATCTTAAACAGGCGCGCGACTTCCTGCCATATGGCTTTGGTTGGGTGGCATGTTTCTAGGCGGTGATGTAGGGAGCCCCCCTCCACATACTGCGCAGGTTGTGTGGAGGGAATTGGAGCAGTCCGCCATCCTATAGGTCCTTCTCAGACAGCGCCAGGCGTTGGCTCTTACCCTCGGCTGTAGGTGTGGGTGGTGCGTCATTCTCCACACTGTCTTCTGTGTGGTTAAGTCATAGGGGATGTCCAACGCATCTAGGTATTCGATTCTAGAAATGGTTGGGGTCATAGCAAGCATTTCTCTCTTGGGGTGGTTTTCTGGATTTCTTAATTTAAAGTGAGGGCTGAGTTTTCCCCTTCCCTGCACAGTGCCAGTGTTCTCTACGGTCCATCCCATGTGGCGGATGGTTCAGAGGATGCGTTTGAAGTGAGGGGGGTTCCATGAAGGCCTGTTGCGGTAGGGTGTTTAGCAAGATAGATAGTAGTCTGGGTGGGCTATGTGGGTTGGCTAATTTGAGCGCCTGTGTGAAGTTAGTCCTCGCTGCCCTGGACCAGTGTTGTTGTGGGAGGTCTGGGGCAAGGACTTCCTTTATCCAGGTACCCAGGATGCGGTTGGCGTGGCTCTCAAAATCTATTAGTCCCATGCCTCCGCTTGAGCGTGGGCCAAAGAGTGTTTCCATCTGTATGGGAGGATGGGATCTAGGCCACAGCCAGCCCTGGATGAGCGCGCGGATTGAAGTTATAAAGGTGGGTGAGAAGGCGATCGCGTGGGCAGGGTACCATAGTATTGGGAGGATGAGTGAGTTAGCAACTGTTACTCGCCCTGTTAGTACTGGGGATCTTCCCTTAAGGGAGGCTACGCGGTTGGATACCCGCTGTAGTAGGTTGCTTTCCATTGTCTTAATGGCATATCCCCCTGTTTCCAGCCATATCCCAAGGTGGCGGACAGGAGTAGTGGTGGGAGGTGATGCAAAAGGTAAGATGAGTGGGTTTTTCCTTTGTATGGGGGTAAGAGTTTCTGATGTTGTATCCCAGTTGTTAGTGTACTTGCCTAAGAGAATGATTTCTGTTTTCCTTTTGTGGAGAGATGCGTTGCTCACCATGAAGTATTCCTCTAGGGTGCGTTTCAGCTGTCGGGCATCATTGTTGTTAGCTATACCTGCCATGCAGTCATCCGCAAAGGCCAGTATCTTGACTGTTGGCTGGCCTTGTGTAGTTATGCCCATGAGGCATGAGTCATTTACGCGGAGGAGTGGATCAAAACTGAAATTATACAGCAGTGGGCTGAGGGGGTCCCCTTGTTTGAGCCCTCTGTGTGGTGTGATCTTGTTAGTTAGGAATCCAGGGCCGCATACAGCCATGGTTGCAGATTCTGTAAGGAGCATCGCCCAGTTTATGAATCTGGGTGGGAGTTTGAAAGCGTGTAGGCATTCCTTTAGGTATGGCCAACTAACGCGGTCATATGCCTTTTCCTGGTCTAAGAAGACCAGGGCTCCAGTTGCTTTGGACTGACATATGTTTGCAACAGGGTGTATGTTTTTCCAGATTGAGCGCCCTGGTATAAACCCAAACTGGTTGGGTGACAGGACATTAGAGTCAATTGCGCCTTATCTGGCTGCTAAAATTTTTGTTAGAATTTTTGTGTCTTAGTAGAGAGTGCGATTGGACGCCAGTTAGCCAGGTCCAACTTGTCACCCTTTTTATATAAGGTTATGACATATCATTCATGGCCACCAGGTAGGAGGCGTGTTTCCAGCAAGCACTGGTTCATAGATGCCAATAGGAGGGGGAAAATTTGCTGAAAATCTTTTTTGCAAACTTTGTAGGGTATCCCATAAGGCCCCGGGCATTTCCTACATGGTGCACCTCGGATTGTATCCCAAAGCTCCTCCCATGTAATTAGATTTAGAATATTGTAGCTTGGCGGTGTGCTTTGTATTCCGGCAGTTTGTATAAATTTTGTGATTTTTTGTAGGACTGCCAGCATATCACAGTATAATTAGGTGTAATAGCGGTGTACTTCCACCTTGACCTCCTCAGGGTCAGTTGCCACAGTGCTGTCGGTCTTGCGGACCTGTGTGAATGTGAGCTGGTTGCCATGGGAGTGTAATTGGCGGAAGAAATATGTTGAACATGTTTTGCCTTCCTTTATGAACTTACCTTTGTTCAATACTTTGATTCTGTGTTGGTGCTCAAAGATGATAGTGTTTAGTTGGGCGGATATTTCCGCCCATTTGCATCCCCAGTTTGGACTATAACTGGATCTTGGGGTGTTAAGCTTGAGGTGCTCCAGTTACTCCAAGGTACGCCTGATTGTGGCTGTATCAGCGGTGTACTTATGTGATGAGAGATGTCAGGTTTTGTTGATTAGTTCCTTTTTGAAATTTGCCCATGTCACAATGGGATCCAAAGTGAATGGGGCTGTGAATTCTTGGTTCGTGGCCTCATGTTCAACCCATTTGGATATTTCAGGTAATTTTATGTTTTCTGGGTGTAGCTTTCTCCAGGGCGACACCTGTGCGTGGGTTTGGGTTGGTGATAACTGCCCTGAAACAAGTCGGTGGTCAGAAAAATTGACTTTTTTTGTTTTCAATTTCGAAATTCTTGATTGTTGGGATTGCGGGTTGAGGATGTGATCAATGCAGCTCATTGATATGAGCGCTCCCTCACGTATGTTGGGCCATGTCATGTGGGGAAGGAGTGGTGATCTGGAAGGGAGGGCATCATGTAGGTCAAGAGATGCCTTCATTGCACAGAATTTGATGTGCCCCAGTGGGTATCCCCTGGGGTTAGGCCATCGGTCTGTGTTGTGTTATCCCAGCAGTTAAAATCGCCCAACAGGATGGTATCTGGTGGGAGGGTGAGTGTTGCAATGGTTTCAAGAAATTTTTTTCTCTCAGCTGCAGTGCACGGTGCATAGATGCTTGCTATTGAGAGTGTTTCCTCTTGGCATGTGATTGTTGCTACCAGGAGGCGGCCATGAAGGTATGATGATGAGTTTGTAATTTTTAATTTTTTGTTATTTCAGACAATCACCCCACAGTGAGACGTCCATAATGATTGTGATGGTGAGTCCCTGGCTGACCAGGATCCTTATTCCTCTTTTAGATAGTGGGTTTCTTGGATAGCCAAGATGTCTACAAGGGGTCTTCGCAGGAAGTCCAGCCTTTTGGCTTGGGATGTTCAAGCCCTGGCTCCCGCGATGTTTAGCATCCCTATTGACACTGAGGTGCCCACGGCGCCTCAGGAGCAACTTGGGAGGGCCCTCTGGCCCTATCCCACCGCGGCTCATTTTGGCCATGCTCCGCGTCTGTACTCCAACTCTCAGTGACAATGTCAGTTCCCTTGATCTAACTCAATTTCTCATGGGAATTGCAGTTTTTTTAATTTGTGTTATCTTTTCCCGCATGTGTCCCATGATGGTTCAATGCATGGTGCTGATTGGGTTCTGTAATTTTGGGGTTCAAATTTGGAGAGTTTTTAACTGCATTTTCGCCCATATTTCGGCTGAATTGTTCATCAAAGTGTGCATGATTGATATCGCTTGGTGACTCAGTTGAATTACTGTGAAAATTTTCTACCTTGGCATATTGTTCTGATTAAATTGGCTCAGTGTATATCCAAAATATCCTTTTGAATCTGTCTGGGGTTGATGGATGTTTCCACATGTGCTGCTGCCTCAGCCGCTGCCCGCTTGCAGGCTTTTTGTGCCACTTTGCATTGTTTATATGTAACTGGGTCCACGATGGAGTAAAGTCCATATTCACCCCAGCGGAATGGGTGGTGGCCATCAGTCATTCTGGCGAAGTTTTTGTTACTTTCATCCATGACTTCCTCACAGTAGTCTGCTTCATTAAGCCCTACTTCACAGGGATGCGTGTTCCTTGTGTCCCAATGAACCGCAGTGGTTGCATATAGGCGGTGCACATTCAGGTGTAACTCAGAATGTGGATGACTGTCCCTCATCTGCAAAGTGAAACTCTGCTGTGTGGGGGATTCTTGATAAGTAATCTTCCACTTCAGATAATGGGTTGATCATGGTAATAGATTTGCCTGTGCACAGGGTTGGCATCAGGTGAAATTGTTGTAATTCAAGTTGCATAATTTCTCCGTAGGCTATGAGCCCTTTTGCGGAGCTCCTCCATCAATTAACTTATGAGGATGGTTGGTAGGGAGCGAGTTGAAGTAGATGAACAAAGTTTTTGCTTTGTTCCATCTGGTGCTCGCGGTGCACACTATTTTTTGCCCTTGGGAAGGGCAATTTTGACGCAGACTTTTGCTGCGGCATCCACTTCTTCAGCTGTTTTGAAACCAATATTAATCCAGCTGCGGCCCATGTTGTTGGTGGCGACATATACTGCGTGGGGGAAAAGAGAGGGGCTGTGCCTCACATGTTTTCTCCCACAGGGTTGGGGACTCATCCCCAAGGAAGAGTCAGAGCCCGTGTTCCACCTTTGAAAGGGGTTGGTTACATTGGATATACATGTATTGATCTTGTTTTATAGTAATTACCATAAACCCAGACAGTGTCTGAGTTTGTGGTTTCTTGGTGGCTTGGGTTCCTGGTCCCCCTCCGGGCGTTTCTTGCCCTTGGGTGCACCATTTTGCGCACCTCTTGATGTAACGCTCGCCCAGGTTGTATTAGATTTATTATTAAAATCGCCCATCTCTCCTGTGTGATTATCAAAAATTGCTGTTTGAATCGAATTGTAGTAACTAAAGTGATTTTTACAGGAAAGAAAAGCTTTGATTCTGGTTACTGTATTCTTCATATTGACTAATATCATACTGGCTACTGATGATTAGTTCACTTAAACCACATTAAATGAAAATAAAAGTATAAAATTGAGATTCTGTGAAAAAGTTTTTATTAATGTGAAAAGCAAATTATACTTTATTCAAGTAAATCTCAAGATAGTAAAATGAATAATATTGATAGGTAAGTTTGGAATATGGTTTTTAATATGTGAGAGTTACAAGATTCGCTAGTTGTACAGCGTCTTACTACTGCTTTAATGGCTTTATCCATCTGAGTAATTTCTTGTAGCCATGAGCTCCTTCTTGCAGTGGTTATCTCTGAATCTGGATGTCCAGGTACCAACTCATCTTTCCCCACTTCTGGGTTTTGGGCAATTGTATTTTTCTCTTATATTGCATTATTACCAATTTTAATAATATGCTTCTTGACTTCAGATTTGAGTAATAGTACTTCTATAATGCACCTTGCATCAGGGTTTCAAGCTACTCTCAAATGTGGTTGACTGAGAGATTTGGTAATATATATTCTTGAGCCTTAAACGCTCTCGTAGGGGTAATTCAGTCAGGTCACTATTGCATCATCAGTGGAATGCAAATTATTTCATTCCACTGAAGTTACTAAAGGGGGTCAATTTCATACTGATTTTGGGTGACAGCATCATCTTCATTTGTCAAATCCTCTGATTTATCAGGGCAAAAATTAATTTGGATGACATCATTTGGCTGCTTAGGAAATTTTCTGATTCACCCAGATCTATAAAAAGGGCTTATCTGTCCCTATCTTCAGTGGGTGGCTGCCTGCACCTCCTCCAGTTTGAGGGAGACTTCTACTCATTCCACTGGTTGAGGAAGCTCTTCTAACCCTTTTTGGCATTATCCATGATATTCTTATTGTAATGACTGGACTTAGTTTAAGGTTCTGGACCAAGCCTACTGTTTGGTACAAAACTAAAATCTATGCTGTGGCCTATCCTAGCAAATACAACACTTCTTAATTCTCCAATATATACTAGAAGTTCATACCCAAATTTACTCAGCTCTCAGAGGCTCCTTTCCTTGATTTTTTGAGTTATTTTGGCGTGCGTTTTAACTCAGAAATTTATCTGCAAAATCTTGGAGATAACCTAGGACGTTGCTTCGTGCTTTAATTACTTTGCTCTCTTCTTGCAGCTTTTATGTAGCGCGTTACCCTCACCACCTGCCTGAGCTCCATATTCCTTGACATAAAAGGGGTTTATTCACTATGTCCAATATTCAATCCTGTATATCTAAATTTTGAGCTGATTTATACTGATGGGGGTTTTCCAGTGGGCAAAAAAAGTATTCTCTAGTTTACTTGTTGAATCTTCCACAACTAATATTATACCCAGGATGGAGAAGAAGCAAGTTAGTGAGTTGTTGGTTAGCATATATATGTATTTGAGCCATGATATTGCCAAAAAAAGACTGCATGGATAACTGATGGCCAACAACTTCTTGGAGGAGCATCTCTTAAAATAAGGTAGTGTGGGCGTCACTAATTGGCATCTCAGTTTAAGTATTATCTTCTGGAAAGCTTGATAATGGAACAAGGTCTATATCCCTTATGTCTTAATTATGCCAGTTGTTTAAAAATTAGGAGGTCATATAGATTAATGACTTCATTAATGATGCTCCTGACATTTTAGTTCTCTTATAATAGTAGAAACTCCTAAGATGACCATTTTCTAAGTTGGGCGGTAAAACGTTAAACTTTTTCTTTGACTAATCAATAAGCTTATTTAATAAGATGGACAAATAATAACTGATCTACCATCAAGATTAGCATACAGAACAATTTACAAGAAAATTAGAGCTCTGATGGATTGTTTTAACATAATAATCATAATTTAAAATGCTGAATTATATATAGCAAAAGTCTTGTTGCAAGTTTAACATAGCAAATTAATCTAAATTAATGAGCAATAAGAAAAACTTTTCTCTCTCGTTGCAATCACTTTTGCAACTAATTCAATTCAAGTCTGAATCTAGTTTGATAATCTCACAGAGGAAATTAGTCTGCGCCCATGTCAGGGAGCATTTGGACAAGTAAGGTAAGAGGCACAGGTGGTAGGCCCGCGACCTCCAACGTTTGAAAATGCCCCAAAGAAACCAGCAGATTAGACAAAAATAAAAAACTGGCAGTTACTTTTTCCAGAAATCCTCACTTGGCAGGCATGATGTAACCATTACATCAACATGCCGCACTCTCAAACACTCTTGTTGGTGGAATATGGAGTCTGGGTGTTCCTGGATATCCAACAAACAGCCCTGCGGGAAAAATTTTGTGGGGATGTGCACACTTTTTTCCCGACTGCAGTGTACATTGCACCTCACTCCATGTCACATGGTTGGCTGGATCTCGGTTTCAAAAACAAGGAAGCAGCAGACAAAGCTGCTGCAGTGCGTGTAGTGATTGACCTCCCCAAAGGGCAATGGGTCATCAAAACCAAGCGCACCAGATGGACAACTTCCAACCAAATTTTCCTCATATTTGACTTTTTGCCCACTACAGTCAAGCGTGCCATTCTGGAGCAGCACCTGAAAGGGGGTCTCACTGTATACAGCAAGATACAATCCTTCAAGATGCAACGCTTTACGCTGATGCCACACCTGTGCACCGGCAAAGCCATTGCAGTTCTGACTCCAACTGAGGAGCACAAAGGACCTAACCCAGATCCTGCACTCCACTTATATTAATATTGGTGGTCATACCACCCACCCTTTCCAGGTAACCGTAGACAGTGCACCCCCCATCTGCACCCACTGTGATGCATTCAGCCACAAGGCACACACATGCCCCACCAAGGAGGGCATCACATTCCAAGAGCACCCCTTGGTGGCCATGGCCAGCGGGGAGGCTCACTATGAACCAACCACCAATACCAAAGAGGCCTTCCCGTGGGGAGCACAAGGCTGCTACCTACTAGTAAAGCCTGTATCCCCTCAAGAGCAAAAAAGGTCAAACAGGCCCGCAGGGCCACGGCCAAGGAAGTGGCCAAAGTTGCCTCCGCTATCCCACACTCCCAATGCCAGGAGGACATTTAAACCTTCATGGCGGAAGCAACTCAGGAATCCTCAACCAATCAGATTGGGAGGCCCAAGCCAATTGGGCCACCCAATCTGAGGATCCAATGGGTGACTCAATCTCACCAGACCTTTGCAACCAAGCCCCAATTAAAACATACTTGGTCTCCAACCTAACTAAAAAAATTTTTAACCTGAACGTTGGTGCACCGAACTCATCTGCACTGTAAAAAATTTGGTCAACAACGGGGACACAAAAAGTGAAGGCAAAAGCCAACATGAACCTGTCTGCTAAAATTAACAAAACTACCAATAGCGTTGCTGTAAACACCCGCGCCACTGTGAAGGCCCATGGGGATACAGAGGAGACTGGTGGGCCTAGGTGCCCACCCCCTCACACCTAAGTTGTGATGGGGGAAGCCTTCACTTTAGGGATGTTGAATATCGCCGGACTCAAGGCCTCGCCATCCTGGGCTAGGAAACTGAGTTTTTTACAAAAAAATTTACCTGTGGACATCCTGGCCATCCAGGAGTCCCACTGTCTGCAAGGTTCTGAGGACGCTTGGAAAACCATGCTCCTCCCTTCCCTATCCTTCTGGTCTGAGCACTGTGGGGTGCTTGTTCAGAAAAACAATTTTTTTAAATTTTTTATCATCTGAATCCTTCCTCGATGGCTGTGTCCTCATTGTTACATTTTTGTGGGCCGATGTGGTGCACACTATCATCAACATTTATGCCCCAACCTGTGCGCGAGAGCATTGGGAATTTTTCTCATTGGTCAAATCCCTTCCACTATCCCCTGACCCTTTTGTAGTTGGCGACATGAACTGTTGGCTAAACACTTATGGACCGTTGGCCTTCCTCATCCCATGCCCCCAGGGTCATGTAGAACTTCATGTTCTAAAGGCCACCCTTGGGTTATTAGACATGCTGCTGCGGCAAGCTCTGCTGCTCAAGAACATGATGCGCCCCCACATCCCTAATGGCAATTAAGGTCCATGACCCGCATTGACCTTATTCTCACACTGGCGAAATTTTGATCTCATATTTCCCACTTCCACACATCAAAAATCGATTTCTTCGACCACTGACTGGTCTCAATAACTTACCACTTACCCGTCACAGTGGCTAGAGCTCCTCATTGGTGCAAACTCCACCCACCTAAAATTGCGTCGCCAGGATTTTCCACTTGGGTGGAATCAGCCTCTTCGGCAAAAGAGTTTATTACACCATTTTGCGCGGACCCAATTTCCACATGGTCAGCCTTCAAAGAGGATACCATCCGCCATGCTCACCACCTCTCCTCCTGATGCTCATGAGCTACATCAGCCGTCATCTCGCGCGCTCTGGCAGAGTTGGCACACCTGGAGTCCAACATCCCAGCCACAGGCTACAGCCCTGCTAGGAGCCGGAAGTGGGCAGAAGCAGCCACCCACCTCAACGCGCTTGAAAGGCAACGCAAACATCAGGTTTGTGTTCAGTACAGGGACAAACATATTACAGAGGGCGGCACATGCACTGCATATTTTTTTAAAATTCTTTGCACCGCGCCAGAGTGCGGCCTGCATACAGGTGTGGAGATTGGATGATTCTGTTGCAGATAAATCAGATGAAGTGGCGATCAAAATATAAAAGTATTACTCCAAGTTGTACTAATCCAATCTAATTCAGCTGGCCAAAATGGCGAAATTTTTTGATAGCACTCACATCCGCACCATTTCCTGATACCTGAAATTAATGAATTTGATTACTCTAAATGAACTCTGGTCTGCCATCCGCGTTGCACCAAATTGGAAATGCCCAGGCCTTGATGGCATTCCATATGAGCTCTATAAAAGTACTTCAAATATTTATCCCCACTGCTGCTAGCCTCCCTTAACCAGAGCCTTCTGGATACGCGCCTTCTACCAGAAGGTAAAGACGCCTTTATCATCACACTCTTCAAGAAAGGGGATAAGCTAGACCTAGCCAACTGGAACCCCATTTCTTTAACTAACACGGATACAAAAATTTAAACTAAAATCATGGCTAACCATTTAGGGATTGTAGCGTCTGCCACCATTACCCCAGAACAATTTGGTTTCATGCCCAGAAGATTGATTTGGGACAGCGTGCACTCTGTGGTTAATGCATGCCAGTCCACGGCCTCTGGGGCACTTGAATTCTTGGACCAATAGAAGGCCTATGATAGAGTAAACTGGGAATACCTCAGGGCCTGCCTCCACCAATTCCGCTTGCCCCTCGCTTCATCAACTGGGTAATGCTGCTTATGGAATCTGCAACAATGGCAGTGCGTGGCCCTGGCTTCCTCACGGAAGTAGTCCGCCCTCAAAGGGGCCTACGCCAAGGGGACCCCCTTAGCCCAATCTTATATAACTTCAGCCTTGACCCACTACTTCAGAATGTGAATGCCCGCCTCACTGAGGGTCCATGCACCAGGACAAGCCCCAGTCAAGATGATGGCGTTTGCAGATGATTGTGTGGTTGGGGTGTCTAAAAATCAAGATGCACGCGCGCTTGAAGCTCTCATCCAGGAGTATTCCCATGTAAGTGATGCTGCACTGAACGCTTCCAAAACCAAAATCATCCTCCTTGGTCGGTATCAAACCTGCTGGGCCCCTACGACCAGTGCCCAGCCCAGCCCATCTGCTCGCACACGTGCTCGCCTTCCCTGCTCACCCCACACCGCCCCATTGGTGCTCCCCTTCATGCCACGCCCTACCATAGGGCCAGTCCGCCATCTGGGCGTGTGGGTGGAGGCAGGCGAGTATGCCTCAGCAGTAATGTAAAGTCATATTTTAGACAACGTGATGAAGCGCATCGCCTCCCTCAGATCCCACCCTACTTAACTTACTGGCAGGGTTGTTTTAGCCAACTCTATGCTCCTCTCCAAAGTCTGGTTTGGAGCCCATTCAATCACCTTCTCCCCAGGTTTTTTCAAATCTATGTATGCCCTTCTACAAGGGTGGCTATGGTCAGGCCGCCAACCACCAGTGCGGCTTGAGGTCATGTTTGGCCCTCGTCGTCATGGTGGCATGGGCCTGCTCAACCTTGAAGCCCATGCTGCCAAGATCCTGGGCACCTGGATTGCAGCTGTCACCGCCCCTACGCTCCCCTCCCAACACTGGTCCCGCGCAGCCTTCTCCAACTTCTCCTGCGCCCTGGGCCTTAACAATCCATCACACCCTCACTCCTTGATGAAATATCTGGCTTCTCACCCATCAGCCACAGGTCCTCACGGTACTAAAACCCACTACAAACGAATCCTCCTCTCCATGTGGAGCGCTGAGTAAAAAAATCCGTATTAATGGACACACAGCCCAGAGAGGCCGCCCCTCTCCTCGGTTCACACAGGAGGTACAGGGGTTACCCATTCAAGATGGCCTGATCCCCACACGGCCCCATGTCATATCCATGGTGGACTACCTGGACATGATGGACATCCCTTATTCCCTTGAGACCCAGAAGACTATTTGGAAATATGCACACCACCCTCTGTTGCAGCCTCAAATCCGTTCCCATGTGTGGCACTGCCTGAGGTGGGTGTACCATATGGCTGAGCACTCTAATGCTTTACACTCATACTGCATCATGTGTGGCCAGTATGGAACGCTGTTCCACCGCCTGGAGAAATGCCCTACCTCTAAAGTGGTATGGCGTGATGTTCAACGTCTGCTTGGCCAGGATCAAACACATCTCTTCAGTCTGTCAAGAGATATGTTTGCTATACCCATGGTATCCCCTCTTTCACCCTCACTCCATTCTCTGGTGGTCGCAATCGCCATGTGGACTATCCACACAATTGTTTTGGATGCCATCGCAGGCTCCACCCCCACCCTCCCAGAAGCTAACCACAGATTCTGGTCCCACTTGGTGGACCACTTCCAGTCGTGGATGTTTGGGTACCTCCCACCGCGTCGCTGTCAGCTGGTCTCCTCCTGGTTCCCAGTTTGGTTCATCAAATCAGACCCTTTCCTCCACACATGTTCAATTGTGGTTATGGCCCCTTTACACGTTCCCTTCTCATCCCCATAGTGGCGTTCCCGCTGGCAACAAGAGAAAACATTGCTTCTCTGGGGTGCCTTTCCTGTTACTAAGTTTCATTTTCTTTCATGTCTTCATTTGGAAGTGTTCATCCCCTGGTCAGCCTTCCCCGCGATAAATTCTAAATTAATGAACAATAAGGTGATAGTACTCCAGAGATCATGGATCCTGGCTTAGAGCTAAGCAAACTTCAGGCCTTAAAAAACCTAACTTTATATGATGATTGGCTAGAAAGTCTGAGGTTAAGATTAGCTAAATGGTATAGAAACTGCTAGTGTGATACTAGTATAAAGAAGTGTATATATATTGAAGAACGAAATGGCAAACTTAGAAACATTTGGTGTACTTATTATAAAATTGTAATAATAGGGGGAGTCAAGTTTGCGCTGGTGAGATTAACACATTCCTTGTGGAACTACCTGTGGCACAAAGCTACAAGGATCAAAATAACTCCTAGGTCCTCTATCAGATGAAGGCTCAACCATTTCAGCAGGAGCATGTAGGCTGTAATGTGCGCTACGATGCTCAAAATGCTTTTCAAGAAAATGGAAAATATAAAAATTGGAAATCAAATGATTTTAATTCAAAAAAATGAAAAAAAAAACAAAATAGGCTAATATTATTTCAAATAAGGTCAATGGAATCATAAGGGAAATGGATTTGTGGGTTTGCTACTGTATTCTTGAATGATATAATAAGTTCTCAGGTTGCAAGATCTGGGATTTATAGGTTTGAGGAATAGTTGAAGCACAAAAGCATTGTGAGATTTGGGTTTGGAAGAAGTGATGAGGAACATCATTGTTGGTTGCTCCTTAATTAATCAATAATTTTTGCAAAGGTTTATAAATTGAGACGAGCTATATTCTTAAAGGCCTGTTCCTTGAATGACTTTAAAATTTTGTAAAATTAAAAAGGGGAATTTTTAATGGAAAAAAACATAGTAAGAAATAGAGGATCAGAAAAGTAAAATATATAGAGTCATTGTGAATTTGTACACAAAAACAAAAATAAAGAGACAAGCTAGATTCAGTGAATTTGTATTTTAGAAAATGGGTATTTTAGGGAAATTCGCAAGGGTATGGGGGACTTACCTGTAGTATAATGTGCCATCCAAGCGTTGTAACTGGGGATTTTTCAGCTTAAGAGCTTAATCCTCTTAACATTAAACCACTAGGAAGTGTGGGGAAGAGGAAAGTATTGTAAAAAAGTGGGTAGAAGTCAATGTAAAGCCTTAAAAGGACATAATAGTGATTTTAAGAGGAATGGCAGCGTAATTTTATCAAAAATTAAGATATCTCTTTATTAAAGTTACTTTATATCTTTGTGTAATTGTTTCAAGAGACATATTATCGTCATTTTTCTTCCTATTATACTACCAATTTAGCCCCTGGTCTATTCCCCGCCTTATCCCTACAACTTGAGAGTATGTATTTTATTTTGATATCTGATAAAGTATTGGATATATGAGAAATGATTTCCAAAAGCTTTAGGGATATAAGAAGTTCCTGGAGATGGTAACTAATATAGGAAGTTCTTGCCTCAATTTCTAAATTGAGGAACCCTTTGTCTAATTTCTGAAAAAAGGAATACTTTTTCTAATGGAGACCCAAACAAAATCAGGCTTTCAATCTCTTAATACTTTATAGTTAGAAACCTATCCTTACATACCCTCATTTTATTTATTCTTTTCTGCTGTTCAGAAACTCTAATGATGTAACTGTTGAATTTGGACTATCTTTATAGGTCTGTTTCTTCATCTGGTGTTGAAGTCAGAGTATTGAACGCCTATTGTATGAAAACAATAGAGCAGATGTTGATAATCTCTAAGAAATAAATTCTGTAAAGGTAAGACTTGAGGCTATTAAACCTGTTAATTACTTAATAATGGCATTCTGCTCTGATCTTCTGGATCACAAGTAACTTCTTGACATAATACAACGGAAAAGTATTGAATTTAAAAAGCTTGTCTATTAAAAACTACTAAAATTAAATTGTGTTTTATTGTATAAAATTTGAGAGAATTATATGGGGCTCAATATTCTCCATATTTTCACCTATGACACCTCAACTTGTGCCATCACACAGCCAGCAGTTCACGTTGAAAGTTTTTAGAGGGTCTACAATACATGAGGCGTCATGTTGTAACACAGCTTGGCTCCATGTTCATTCCTTCCCAACATAAAAATATTAAGCAACCATCTCCTTGGATAATTCTTAAAAGGGATAAACCCGTGCTCCTCTTGAATGACAGTATTACATACCAAGATAGTTTGTACCACTAATTATCAATTTATTTGATTGTACTCATTTGACATTAAAAAATAATTTTGACTTAGTCAAAAAAGCCCCCAATCCTTGGTCATCAAGTCAAAAATGATTAAGTGAAACTGCTAGGCTCCCCCCCTTGGGTTGGGACCATCTAGTACTGAAAAAACTGCTAGGCCGCAAATCCTAAGTTTCCCTTGTACCTAAAATATATATTGGTCATTATTCACTGATATTTGATATGAGATATAATAAGTTAGATGTGAGCTAACCTATTATCTTTTATATCTAATCTAAACAACAATTTATATTCAATCAATCATCTAACAGTAACCATATTGGCTATATTAGCCCACTAACATGTGATAATTAAGTAAATATTTTAATGGCCTATAATAGCAAGACCCTCTTTTAAGATTAAGGAATTTTGATGTTACCAAACAGGATTGCATAGCTGTTTTGTTAGCCATAAATCACTCCCGCTGATATCTATACAAGATACATTTACAAGTACCACTGACCACTATCTCTCTAATAATTATATTATGATTGAACATGATGCGAGAATAGAGAGGTGGGCCTTAAGGCTGCAGAACAATGACTGTACCATCATGAACTGTTCAGGAGAATTTATCATACTCCAGATGTTTTATATCGCATATCTGTTCTAGCTGTTTACTCTCAAGGACTGGTTAGTTGATTTAAGTGGTCTACTAGAACAATGGGATTTGGAGACCCCAGAAACTCAGGTAAGCTTTGAAGGATGACTGCAAAAACCTAAATATGCGAGGAAAAGCTCTATAAACAAGTTTTGGGAATTGGTTGATGTATGTAAGCCCCTCCTTTAAAAATAAAAGTATATTAGAGGGGTCTTTATGCATAGAGCTTGGAGAAGTAAAGTAGTCTCATTAATGGCTGAGAAAACGTTGCTATTTAGACCATATGGTTATGACCATCCATGACTTATTAGAGACGTGATGTCATAGATTGTGATGATGAAGTTAAGACTGTGCATCATAGATGAGTAACTACCAAAACAACACCTACAATACCAAAGATACAGCCATACAGAAGAGGTTTCCTAACTGAGGAGGAATAAATTCCACTATGGTCTGCGCCTTCCAGAACCTGAAAACCATGGGTAATGTTTTTCCTTAGTACCAAAATGTAAATAACAAAAATTTATAAGTTGTCTTTTTAAACTAACCATGAAAAATAAACTGACAGAGGGACCTATTGGGTCATGCCATCTTATAAACTGCATAAGGAATAAATGGGGGAAGCACTAGGGTCTCTTAATCCTTAATGCATTATGATCTGAGGATTAATACACTATCATTTATATAGTGCTGAGGGTTGAGTTTTCTAGTCCGGATTGTTCTGACCCTTGATCATATTTGCTATCAATTTTTGCAAAAAAGTTCGCAACACAATCATGGCTTACCATTTGGATGGGCTGTTTGGTAGGGTGTGTGGAACATGCAAATGGCAGGGTTGATAGTTCCAATTTCAAACCAAATCATATAGGTTCAAAAAAAATCTATTGGGGATTTTTCTCTATTAACCTAAGAGTCAGAAAGGGCAGGGATGATTTCAAGCTCAAATTAGATTTGCTCAACTTGTTAACAATCAAATTAGCTTTATTACCTAAAGAAACTTTGAACCCATCTTATGATCTTTGCAATTTTTAATGGTAGACAATCTGACACCATGTGCTGGCCCCTGGCCTCCACAACAGCCTTGCACAATCCCCTTATCCTACACAACTCCTTAGTGGTAGAAAAACCCATGAGAAGATATCTTAAGAGGGTAAGCTGTGACCCACCTCTCATCCACTACATGGCCAAATACCCTTTTTGGTGAGTGGAACAGCCGCACTCTTTGGGCCCTTCTTGGTTATATAGTGGAGATCCTCCCTGTTCAGGCGTAGTGGTCGCTCCCTAGGACTTGCACGTCTTAATTACAGAAACTAAAATTGTCCATGTCAACTTTTCTCTCTCGTTGTAATCACTAATTGCAACAAATTCAAGTCTAAGTAAAAATGATAATTTCTTAGAGGAGACTAGTGTGCATTCAAAGTTTGGCAGCAGTTTGACTAGCAAAGTAAAAGGCACAGGATTGGGCTCTGCACCATCCAAAGTTTGTAAATGCCCCGGTGACACTGAAGGCTAGATAAAAAATTGGCAGTGAATATTTCTTCAGAGATTTTAGCCTGGAAAGTGAAATGTAACTGGTTCATCAATACTCCGCATTCCCAGCCCCTGTCATCAGTGGGGTACAGGGTTTGAGTTTTCCTGGATATTAATCAAACAGCTCTTTGGGAAAAATTTTGTGGAGATGTGCACAACCATTTACTGGCTGCAGTATATGTAGCACCACACTCCATGACCCACGATTGGTTGGATATCTGGTTTGAAAATAAACAAGCAGCAGATGAAGCTTCACAGGTGTGTGTGGTGGAAGACCTACCAGATGGTCAATAGGTGGTTGAGACAAAGTGCACTTGGTGGACCAAGTCAAACCAAATTTTTGTAACCTTCGACTTTCTCCCCACAACAATAAAGCGCACATTGCTGGATCTCCACCTCAAGGATGGGCTTAAAATTTATGAGGAAATTCACTCCTTCGAAATGCAACGCTTTAGGCTCATGCCAGACCTAAGCATGGGTAAAGTGATTGCTATGATCACACCATCCGCAGACATTGTGGAAGATTTGACCTAAATCCTCCACACCACAGTTGTATTTGTTGAAGGCAGGAATCCTTCACGTTACACATCACAGTAGATAGCGCTCCCCCTATTTGCACCTTTTTTGTGCTTTTAGCCACAATGTCCACACCTGCCCCGCCAAGGAGGGCATCACACAAAACGAAATCCTCCCAATGCAATGGGCAGTGCACACACGCATTATGAACCAGCTATAGACACTGACGCCGCCTTACCATGGGGTGCTCAGGTTTGTTACATTCAGATCTTGCCTGTGTCCCCTCAAGTTTGCAAAAAGGCCAAGCAGACTTGTAGAGAGCGGCCAAGGAAGCAGCCACGGCTGTGTCCATGATCCTGCCTGCCCAGACCCAGAATGATATTGAGTCATTTTCTTCAGAAGCTGTTTGAGAATCTAAGCACTAATCATATTGTGCCAACTAACCTGATGACCCAATGGGTGAGTCAGATTTACCCAAGCAATATTATCAAGCCTTGACCAAAACTGATTCTACCACCCATCCCATCCCAATTTTTTGTCAATCTTCAATGATGCACATCAGGAGCACAGTAACCCAAAAATTTGACAGAAGGAGAATTACTCCAAAAACAGGAACCATAACAATAAAATTAATAGTTCTCAAAAGCACCACTATAACTCAACTGACTCTGTTGCTTCCCACACACGTGGTGACATATTGCATGCTGAAAATAATCCAGATGATGAGCAAGGGGGCCATCCCATTGTACCTAAGGTATGATGGGTGGAGCCTTCACAATAGGGACGTTGAACATTAATGGACTCAAGGCTCGCCATCCCAAACTAGGAAGCTGAGTTTTTAAGAATAATTTACCTGTGGACATCCTGGCAATTCAGGAACCCCATTGTCCACACAGTGCCAAGAAAATACGGGCAACCATGCTCCTCCCCTCCCTTTCTTTTTGGTCGCCACACTGTGGGGTGCTTATACATGCGGCCTGTAATTTTAAATTTACTTCTAACCATTTTTACCACAATGGCTGTGAGCTTGTGGTGTCCTTTTCATGAGACAACAAAGTGCACGCTATCGTTAATATTTATGCCCCAACCTGTGTGCAGGCTCATTGGGAATTCCTCTCAGATGTTACTTCCCTCCCACTTCCTCCTAACCCGTTTGTGGTGGGTGACATGAACTGCATGGCCAACCCAGCCACTGACCGCTGGCCTTCTGCACCTGCCCCCCACAGGTGCATGTAGAACTTCACGTTCTAAAAGCCAGATTGGGGCTGTTTGATACCCTACCTAAACATGCACCACTGCTCCCCAACATGTCCCGTCCCCATGTGCACAATGGTCAGATGAGGTCTATGTCCCATATTGACCTTATTCTTGCCCCATTGAACTTTTAGTCTCATGTTGCACACTAAACAAAAGCAAAAATCGTTTTCTCTGTTCACAGGTTGGTGTCAATTCCTTTCTTTTTGTTGCACTCAGCTGCACAGGTGCCAAAGTGGTACAAACTTCTTCCAGCTGAGATCATGTCGCCCAGGTTTTCCTTGTTGGTGGAAACCAAAACTTTGGCATCAGAGTTTGCACACCTTTCTGTGTGGAACCAATACTACTTGGTCTACTTTCAAAGTGAACACCATCCACCAGGCATTCCACCTCTCATCACATTGCTCTTGGGCTGCATCAGCAGTCATTATGCACACGCTTGCAGAAGTGGACCAACTGGAGTCTAATGTCCTAGCTGCAGGCTGCAGCCCAACTTGGGTCATAGGTGGGCAGAAGCGTCTGCCTGCTCATCTAAACGCATTGGTAAGATAACACAAACATCACATTTGTGTTCAGTACAAGGCAAAAAGTATAACGGCGGGAAACATGTGCTCTGCTTATTTTTTTCTAAAATTCTTCACATCACAACAGATCTTGGCCTGCACTCAGGTGCAGTGACTAGACCACTCCTTCGCAGATATTCCAGATGAAGTGGCAATCAAAGTTTGAAAATATTACTCTGAATAAATCACTTTAATCCAGTCAAACCGGCCAAAGTTGGCAAATTTTCAAAAGTGCACATATCTGCACCATATCCTGTTATCCATAATTAATGAATTTAATTTTTCAAGACGAACTCTGGTATGCCATTCATGGTGCACTGCACATGAGGTGCCATGTCCAGACGTGATTCCTTATGAGGTCTATAATAGTTATTTTAATTATTTCTCATCTTTGTTCCTTCCTCAATGAACCAGTGTTTGTTATTAATGAGCCTCCTTCCTGGGGGCCAGAAGGCGTTCACATTAACGCTGTATAAAAAAGGAATAGGCTGGACCTGGCCAACTGATGCCCCATTTCACTTACTAATACAGATACTAAGTTGTTTACTAAAATATGGATAACCGCCTAGGGGGAGTTGCCTCTTATCTCATTTCCTCTGAGCAATATGGTTTCATTCCCAAGCGGTCTATATGGGACAAAATACACACTGTATTCAACGTCTGCCAATCCACGGCTACTGGGTCACTTTATTTATATCCAGCAGAAAGCTTATGATAAAGACAACTGGGTGGTAAAATAATAAAGTTCTTGATTATTCTCAGCTGTTAACCCCTAAACTAATCAACTGCACAGGTTTATCATCATGCAATTTTCAACAATGTATGATTTAAGATGTACTCGTTTGATAATGGTATGAAGACTATTATCCATAGTTGAATAAAGTAATAGAATGAGGCTTATTGCTTGGCCGGTATTTCCTCAAAAATACTTAGGATGTCCTTAATAAGAACTAGTTCACTGGTACCGCCTAGCTCAATCCATGCTCAGATCCTCGTTCATGATTTCTCTCTGATGACACACATTCAGCAGCAATCCCCAATTTGATTCAACTTCTCTTCTCTGGATCACCGCTCAGATCCTTACTCTATCCTAAAGAGTCTCCCAATTTGAGAACACATAAATAATTTCCTTGAGAAAGAATAGAACTCAAAATGGATTTTGATAAAGTATATCTTAATAATACTTTAAAAAAAGCGCTATCTGTCTAAGTATATGTCTCAGTACATGTCTAAGTATATGTCTTGGTATATGTATAAGTACATTTTATTAGTGAATTCTTAGGAGAAATTATAGTGGGAATTCGGCGCCCAACCCTCAGTTGGCACCTCCTCGATGAAATGGCAGCGGTTGCCACTGAATTACCCATCCTCATCTCATCAGCAATGGTCTTCCCCATCCTGGCTAGGATTCCATCATTGGACATCCTCAAGACCTAAAATGGAAAGAGTTGGAAAACGTGTCCCTAATGTTTTCCTCTCAATCCAAGCAACTCAACCATACTTGGAAAGCGACCTGCTTAGGTAATAGGATTTGTTACCCATTAAGGTAGGTCATGAGCCAACTAATTGATTCACTAGTTGCAGGTGGCATTATCCGCCTCGTTACTTAATCCTTAATTTCCGTTTCAGTCAGTGATGAAACCTGACCAATCCCAATTGTACACCTGATAGTTAATAAGCAATCAACTATCATATGCCCCTATTTTGTCAGCAACTCAGCCTGAAGAAATCTTAAGCATTCATCTGGATTGACCCCTGATGGATCTTACCAAGCCAATAGCCTAAAATCATCAAACATTGCTACCCTGAAATCAGGGTCAATTGATATCCAACTCACACCGCTATAAGGAATTATTCTCTAGTGACCCCTGGTAATCTAGTTGGCTGGGTATATGGGCAAAAAGCCCAACATATTCCCCGGCTTGCCTATATTTCCTGCAAGAAAAGGATTGGGGTAGGATAACACCTCTTTGAACACTCAGTCAAATACTTCATTTGTTCAAGCAGAGTACAATCAATCAGTACTCAATGATGCTTGGGGTGACCTTTGGCATGCAGCTATCTTCCTCTTCCTCCTTGCTACCACCTACTCAGAGCGCAGCCCCCACGATCTTCTGTCATGCTGGGATGAGCAATTTACTTGTGATGATATTAATCCCAGTATCCAGTTTTCCCCCACCAGGGCATATGCCCCACTGTCATATTCAGGATTCTTAGTCTGGAGTCCTGATTTCCTGATTTCTCCTCATCCTCAACAGGATAACCTTGCCATCAGAGTTCAGTTTGTGGTGCAATTAAGATTGCTCATTTATGTTCTCCTTTTTTTATTCTCCCATAATAACATATTGGCTCATATTATTATTGATTCTTCTGTGGGATCTTCTAATGGAGGCCACAAATAATTTCTCAGAGTGAGAAACTTACTTTTTAACAAAAGTATAAAATAATGCTTTTTTAAAGCTTATATATTTTTTATTAATAATAGCGCGGCAAAACCAAGAAAGGCCCCTTTCTCAATACTAGTTTTTCCTATTTAAACTAGTTCAGATTTCAAAACCATTAATGTTCAAGGCAAAAGAATGTAAAGCTCAGGTACCTAAATTAGGAAATATAGGCTTTTAGCCTATCAGATGGAAGATAAAATTTTTGAGGCAGAACTGACCCATGTGGTAACAATTGGATAAATTGTATCCAATCACCAGCGAGTAAAATCTTTGCACCTTGCTGGTGGTTAGACTTGGATGGTAATGATTGGTTAACTTGCACTCAATCATTGATGGGTAAAATCTCCTTGCCTTGCAGAGGTTTGGATCCATGCGATATTATACTCCTCAAATTTGACCGAGGAGCCAGAGTAATCCTAGTGTTAGTATTTACCTTTTTAAGCCAATTTTTGTGGTAAATCATATTTTTCCGTTGGTTAGGATTCCACTGAGAATCTGCCAAGGTCTTTTCACCGTTGGCACTCATATCATTAATAGCCACAATATTATTTGAGGATTGGGTGGGAGATGGGCCAATCATGGTAGCAGATTTGGGAGCCCTAATACCCAGCATTTTTTTCTTAAGTTGAGAAAAAGAATGTCCAACATTGCCCCCCTCAAGAATGTTGGTAGGGGTGTAGGGTCAAAGGAAGCAGCCATGTACCCGGATTATGATAATTCTTGTAGCTAAAGACTAAATAGAATACTCATCTCCCCTCTTATGTATGATGGTATATGGCCCCTCCCAATTTGATCCAAGTTTGCCACTTTGGGGAGTTGTGCGATTGTGGTAATATAGAACCCTATCCGACACTTTGTAAGAGGGCAGAGGAGCTCAGAGCTCATTGGCAGCTTGGTCTTTTTTAGTCACTGTTCTTGCTTGACTAGATTTTTCAATATATAATTTTTCATCCCCAGTGCGCAAAGGTTTAGACTGAGATTCGCAAGGGGTAGCATCCTTAGAAAGATTCCCTTGAGCCTTGGGATGAGTAATGGCTGCCTCCGCAGCCTTTGAGGTAGGCTTCTCTTTTTTAGGCTGTATTTTGGGAGCCTGAACTTTTCCTTTGAAGTTGGCCTTACTTAAGAGATTGGAGGGGTTTTGGGATGTGCTTTTCATGTCAACCACTCATAGTTCACCTGGTTAAATTACTACTTATCGCCCACAAAATTTGGAATACCATCGCTAGCCTCCACTAAATTGAGCAATTTCTTAATGTTGCACCCGGAGGTGACAGAAGGCAAAGTTGAAGAGGGGTGTTCTTTGCTGGATAAAACTAAGGGAACGTCGTAGTTCAGTAAAGATAGGGTCCCTTGCCTCATATTGATAATGCATTCATACTCAATCATAAACTGAGTACCTATAAGCAAATCATAATCGTTATTATCCAAAGCCACTGTGGGGGCTGATAGAATAAGCTTCTTGATAATAATGGGAAGGGACGAGTAAGCACCTAGTGCATAGGTGTTATTAGGACTGGCGGTTCCAAAGTCTTGGTTGTACTCCAATCAGGTGCAAGTTGGATCTTTTTCATCAACTTGGAAGAGATGATGTTCACCAGGGAGCTGGTATCTAAGAAGCCATCACCCAAACTTTTTGGATGACCACCTCAACCTTCATGAGTATCCCCCCAGAAGTGGGCAATAGCGCTAAGACCTCCTTAAGATGGAGGTTGGAGGCTAATTTGCACGCGGTCTCGGGGTAATTTTCCTGGATGGATTGCATGGTATGGCTATGCTGGATAGGGCGAATAATGCGAGACAACACCTCATTGGTGTCACTGGCAGTATCAATATTGATGGGCTCCCCTAGAACTTGACAGAGGTAAGTATCCTCAGGTATGGTGGCTTCATCTACTCCTCCAGCGTATAGGTGATCAGGGACCTCCATTTCCGCAGGAACTCCCAACAAGTAGTACCCAACGTTTTTGTAACCCCCTCAGAGTCAGCCTCAGGGGTATTTTCCACCATGGGCAAGGTTACAATTGTAGTGGGAGAGACAGTCACGAGAGGTGGGGTAATTTGCTTTGCTTTAACCGGCATTTTTTCAACCCCAGTAGTCCTGGAGGACATACCCTTAAAGCGCGCACCTATGGATCGAGCTGAAGGGGAAACCACAGTGGGGATCTCCGCTTTGCATGGATGAGGAATGTCCATTTTGAGTCGCACCAAAGAAGCAGGTTTTGGGGGGAGGATAAGCACAGGTGGCCTCGCCTCCAACGGTTCAGCAGGCTCCAGCTCCTCTAAAGGGATATGAGCGACGTCTAACAAATCCTCTTTTATATCTCAAAAGGTTGTAAAGTGGCGTTTCACTGATACAATGTGCCTAGTGAGAGAGGGTTGTGAAGCTAACCCTGTTAATTTGGCGGTGATAGCGTCATCCAGGGTAAGCAGGTTAGACGTAGCCAACCTTTGAGCACTGATGTAGAACCGCTCAGCAAAAATTAAAGAGGGTTCCACCCTCATACATGGCAAGGCGCATGAAAGCCTGTTTTGCCCGGTGTAAGCTCTTCTGGGACCCAAATTCAGACAAGAGGGCCTTCTTGACCTCTGGCCAGGTGTGCTGAGGATCCAAGTGAGGGACGATCAACTCTTGAGCTTGGCGGCTTAAACAAGGAAGGATGTACTGAACTTTTTGTTTGTCAGTAGCGCCATCCATTGCAGCTTCACAATGTACAAAAAGGAGGCAACGCTCCCTTCACCCAGGGTGTATCTGTCCTTCATAGGTAGTTTGAACAGCCGTTGCTCTAAATCTTTAAGACGGGAGAAAGAGCTGGCTAGTTGCTTCTTGAGAGCAACTAATCGCAAGTCAGAGAGCTTTTCACATTGACAGTCTCCATGTTGTTAATACTTATCAAAGTATTCAGGGGGCTTGACCCCTGTAGTGAGCACCAAATTGTGGGATCCTCTAATGGAGGCCACAAATAATTTCTCAGAGTGAGAAACATACTTTTTAATAAAAGTATAAAATAATGCTTTTTAAAAGTTTTATAATTTTTATTATTATTAGCGTGGCAAAACCAAGAAAGGCCCCTTTCTTGATACTAGTTTTTCCTATTTAAACTAGTTCAGATTTCAAAACCATCGATGTTTGAGGCAAAAGAATGTAAAGCTCAGTTGCCTAAATTAGGAAATATAGGCTTTTAGCCTATCAGATGGAAGATAAAATTTTGAGGCAGAACTGACCTGTGTGGTAACGATTGGATAAATTGTATCCAATCACCAGCAAGTAAAATATTTTCACCTCGGTGGTGGTCAGACTCAGATGGTAATGATTGGGTAATTTGGCAGTGGTTAGACTTGGATGGTAATGATTGGCTAATTTTTACCCTATCATCCTTGAGTAAAATCTTTGCACCTTGCTGGTGGTTAGACTTGGATGGTAATGATTGGTTAAATTGCACCCAAACATCGATGGGTAAAATCTTCTTGCCTTGCAGAGGTTTGGATCTGTGCGATATTATACTCCTCAAATTTGACTGAGGAGCTGGAGTAATCCTAATGTTAGTATTTACCTTTTTAAGCTGATTTTTGTGGTAAATTGTATTTTTCCATTGGTTAGGATTCCACCGAGAATCCGCCAAGGTCTTTTCACCGTTGGCACTCATATCATTAATAGCCACAATATTATTTGAGGATTGGGTGGGAGATGGGCCAATCATGGTAGCAGATTTGGGAGCCCTAATACCTCCAACATTCTTTTTCTTAAGTCGAGAAAGAGAATGTCCAACATCTTCCCTGGAGAGCTTATCCCATTAACTTTGAGATTAATTTCTCCAACCTTAGAGCTTAATTGATTCAGAGTACATAATGTCAACTATCATATAAGTTTGACATCCTCCCTCTCATCCAACTCATATGTCAAATTCTGAGTCTCAGTACCAACAATTGCTTAATAGTATGTCTGATAAAGACCTTTGGCTCTTCCAGCAGATGAATTAATCTGCGTGATGTACCTTTCTATGGTCCTTCCAGGACTCATACTTCTAATCAAGTACCAGTGGCTAGTCCTTCTGTAGAATACCAGAAATGGTAACCAACCCTGCTGATGCCAGATTAGCAATCATCTCAAATGAATCGCGGCCAATCTTTACTCTGTTATCAATTCCAGAGTTAGATTTTGATACTCTCCTGTATTCATCTCCTTTTGCAGATACTCCTAACATCATAAATCCTCTCGAAGCAATGTCTTTTGCTCTCAATCATTTATTCCTCTCTAGATTGGACTTGTTTCCAGAGTTCCTCTTCTGACTCAGTCAATATTACTAGCCAGCAGTTTTTGGCCATTGAACTAGCCAACAGATATAGCACACATTTCTAATTCCCCTATGCAGAATTAAGGGCCCAAGTAACCAAGGCTTTTTCCATAGCTCTGAACTCTTCCAATCTTAAAAATCCTAGATCAAGATATTGCAGCCTATTCTCTTTGCTTTGATAGCTAAGTTCTTTTGAAGTTGGGACGTGAAGCTACAGCCTCTCCTAGCTTCCATCGATCATTCTGCTTCAGCTTCTGAGAAGCTCACAGTCATCGCCTACAAGATGACAACTGCTCCTTACATGACTATCTTGTTTCTGATGCGTCCCATTGTTATCTTTCACTGATGGCTTTAATAGGGGGCATGATTTGGCAGCCCCCACCAAGTATTATTGAATTTTTCCAGCCCATATGTCCAGTGTTTTTGATGAAGCCCATCGGCAATTGCTCAAGACCAATCTTACAGCTCCAGTGCCATATTAGGATTACTCAGAGTTATTCTGCTGACTGCCTCTTCAGGTACTGTTGCTTCCATCCCCGCTCAGTTATCACGTTTGGCATCCTGCAACATTTCTATTTCTCTTCCCTTAGTTTCTTTCTCCCAGTAATCTGCATCCACTCAACAAACTTGGTTTTGAGTAGGTCTAGCCCTTGCTAGCATCTGATCTCACAAAGATTTTTACATGTTATTTACTACTACTGCGATCCATCCTCCCTCCCCCAAGAGGCGAAATAGGCAGAATCATCCTCAAATTGAGTATAACCAATAAAAAAATAAAAATTATTAAAATATATGAATTTTCTATGCCTTTTTTATAATCATTTTTTTGTTTTTTTCAACATTTTTATCAATCTTTTATTGTCTTCTTTAGTTCCAGACTTGACCTTTTTTGGTTCAGCAGTCCAGCTTTTTATTTAATTCCCCCAATCTGGTTTCTAAGTATACTTAGACCTACCAGTCTTCTATGGTTCAGAGGTCTTACATTTAATACTTAACCATCAAGTTTGGTTCAGCAGTCCTTTTTTCAGACTTAACCAAACCATTATGACATAACCAACTTAATGGTTCAGCAGTCCTTTGTGAACTCTTTTTTTATTATTTTTTCATCAATCCATTTTTTTGTTTTAACATGGACTCAATTTACTATCCTTACATATGAGAGGTTCTTGATAGAGCAGTCATCCATTGCCATCTTGGCAATAACCTTGAAAGGACCTGACCACAATGCATCCAACTTGTTTCTTCTCTCAAAACCATGCGTACTACAATAGGTAACTCTTTCACCTATCTGTATTCTGCTAAGGCCAGTCAATTCTTATCATCCATCTTTTTTGCTTTAATCCTTTCCTTTAAAGTTGTATCAAATTCTTGCAATTGCATTTTGATCAAGATTTTGTCAATCAGTTCAGTACTGCTATGTACTCATCCCCAATGTTGGTTCTATCACCAAATATAAAATAAGCAACGTGGCCTTCCTTCCATATAGAAACTCAAACGGCGTTTTTCCCATCAACATATGATGACTGATATTGTAGGCTAATGTCACCAAACTCAGGTACATTCCTCGTGCAGAAGTTCTTCCTGTGACCAGCTTCCTCAACGTCACAGCCATAATCCCATTGACTTGAACTAACAGTCCGTTCATCTCCAGCTGGTAGGGTACAGACATGACTCCTCAGATCCCATTATTTCATTTAATTGTGGGATCACATGAGACGTGAAATTCGTCAGATTGTCACTCAGAAGGACTTGTGGGAATCCGTTTCAGTATACTACTTGATCTATGACAAACTTCACAGTACTGCTAACAGTTACTTTTTCCAGTGCCTTCATCTCAACCCATCTTATCAGATGATCAATCATAACTATAATGTGCTTGACCCCCTTGTGCTCATTATCAGTAGTCCCATCATGTCAATGGACACCATATGCCAAGAAAGTACAGGGTGGACCAGTTGGTATCAGTCGTTTTTTTATGTGGCTTGTGCAATTCGCACTCAATGTAGCAAGCCAGATATTCTGCGACATCATAGTTGATTGACTCCCTTTAGTAGTACTGGTGAATATGGTCAGTCATTTTTCTCAGGCCTCCATGCCTGACAACCTTATGAGCGTCTTTAACAATAGCTGCTCTTTCTGATGGCTTTAATAATAGTAACTGCTTCCCATTAATCATCTTGAAAACTTGTCCATCCATGGTCTCCGTTTTTTCCATCACTTTTCAAAGTGCACCTTGGATTTCTTGGGGCTTATTCCCAATTTCTCCGTCAACCATTCTCTGGAAAAAACTCATCCGCTTTCTGGTATACCATCTGAACTATTGGTAACTGTGATAAGCCATCTGCATTCTGCTGAGAAGCCCCCACTAAGTGGACTATCTCATGATAGTAATCCTGAAACTTTGGTGCCCATTGGTCCAGTAGTACTTCTAGTTCTCATAAATTGTGCAGCCAACGCAATGAGGAGTGGTCCATCACCATTTTAAAGTGTATTCCATAGATATACACCCAAAACTGTTTACAGGCGTAAATGACCACAAGGCATTCATGCTCAGTTATGGTGTAATTCTTCAGCGGCTGAGAGTGTCCAGCTCACATATGTCACCAAATGTTCATCCCCAAGTACATCTACTTGGCTCAATATGGCGCCGATTGCCATTAACAAAGCATCAGCTTGTTTTATAAATTCTTGATAAAAATTTAGATATTTTAAAATTATAGAATCTATTGAGTACTGGCATAACTCATCAAAGGATTTTTGTGCATCTTCATTTCATACAAATCATTTCTTCAGATCCTTCAACAAATGGAAGAGGGGCTCAGCGATTCTTGCATAATGCAAATAAATCATCTATAAATTCAACCCTTCCAAGGAACATTTGGATTTCTCAGACACTTTTCAGCACAGCTAGTTGCTCTATGGCTTCGATCTTCTGGGTTTGTGGCTGCAGTCCACTAGAGTTGATCACAAATCCCAAATATTCCAAATCTTTCTTGAAGAAGTGACTTTTCCTCAGCTTAATCTTCAGGTTGGCCGTGGATAGTCTCTTGAACACTTCCTCCAAGTGGTGCAAATGATCAGTAAACGTCCTACTGAACACAATGATATCGTCCAAGTACACCAGGATGCATGACATCTTCAAGTCATTTAGTATTGCATCCATGGCTCTTTGGAACCTCGCAGGCGCATTTCACAGACCCTGTGGTGTTCTCATCATTTGATAAAGCCCCTGCGCGGTGATAAGTACATATATCTCTTGGTCTTCTCTTGGCAAATTGATTTGCCAATATCCCAATAATAATCCATCGTGGAGAAATACTTCACTTCTCCCAATCAATCTAGCGCATCATCAATTCTTGGTAGTGGGTACAATTCCTTCTTCATAATCTTGTTCAGATCTTGATAATCAATCACCACCTGATTATAGCCTTTCTTCTTCTTTATGATAATAATTGGACTCACCCAGGGACTTAACGATGGAACTAGAAGCTCATGCTTCACTAGTTTGCTGATTTCTTCCTCCACTACCACTTTGGCTTCCTTTGACTGTCAAATCAGTCTCATCCTAATTAGCAAATTTTCTTCAGTATCAACCTTGTGGATCACATCTCTTGCACATCCCAAATCATGGACATCATGGGTGAATACTTCCTGATACTTGTCAAACAATTTGAGCAGCTCCTCCTGCTGTCCTTCCGTCATATCAGTGAGTTGCTGTCAATTGAAAAATAGATTGATACTCTCAGTTACCCAGGCCAGTAATCCCATTCCATTGAAAAACCCAAAATTGTGAATTTCCTTAGTTCAGCTGTCAGGTAAGGTGGAAAAATGTGACGATTTGATTATTTTCAACCTTCATCTGTTTTTCGCTTAAATTTACCAGGAAAACTTAAGTATTCCATGGCCCAACATAATTATTCCAGAAGCCACCCAAGGCTCTACTTTGGACTTCTTTCAGGGGCTTCCGACCTCCCCATACTGCATTTCAGCTGTCTTTAATGTCAACCCGATGTTGACTATTATTTGTGATCCTGGAGTTATGGTTTTCGCATTCTTGATCCAGAGTGGAGTACCCCAATTTTCTAGGATTTCCATCAACATCTCTCGTCTTTTCCAGCCAATTATTTGGTATTGAATCAGGACAATGCCATCATTGTATATCAGGTTGATGAAGTTATTTTTTCTACTCAAAGGAGCATATCCAACATTCTGATAGACCAATGGTAACGTCTGACTTAATATGGTCGATTTATTATTCTCAAAGTTACATTCAACTCTGTATTCTTTATAGAAATTCCGTCCCAATCAGAATATTGTAGTTCTGAGTTGGCCAAAACTATCATTGGAGCAAATACCACCAAGTATCTGGATCAAAGTGGTAGAGTGCTATACGCTTCACATTAGATGATGTTATTTGGCTCAGCTGTCCCATACTCTTTCTTGAGTTCCAAATCGGGCAAGATCTTCACCCTCTTCACCAACTTGGTCAAGAAATTATTAATAGGTGCTCTACTCTCAACAATCGCCCTCACTTATACTTGATTCAAAGTATATCTATATATGTACACTTGGAGTATTGTAAGCTAGTATTTACTGAGTGTATAGCAACATTGTTAGCTGAATCGATGGTTGATTTATTTTGCTGCTAGATCAAGGAATGATTCCTTGATTGCGCTAAGGGGGATTGTCAGGTTTGCCTCATCTAATCGAACTTCAGGCAATTTTTTGGGATTATCTGCAGCTCAAATCTTGTCTGCCAGTTGTCAGGAATATGGCTGAGCAACTTTTTTAATTTATATTGGGGTCAATCCTCTTTGCCCTGGATCTTGTTACTGAATTCACATCCAGATTGACCACTTGATACAACTGATCCTGCACGTCTTCATCCATGAACAGATCACTGATGTCAGTTTCATCATGCATAATATTGTGAGGAACAGGTTTTTTTGCAGCTCTAGACTGACCCATCTAGGCCATGGGCCCTTTTCCTGACTCTTTTGCAGGTGCAGACTCTTTCACTTGGACAACATTAATTTTATCTTTGGGTTTCTTGCAGTGCACAGCGAAGTGTCCTTTTCCTCCACACTGGTAAAAGACTTTCTCATTCTTATTCATCCGTTTAAAGACTTTGAGCTTATTTCCCAGCAAGTTTTGGTTATTCATCTCCTAAGCGCCCTCACTTACCTTTGTGGGATTTGAATTTTTTACTGGATTCAATATGAAACTTCTATTTGGGACATCAAAGGTAGCTTACAATATTTTCAAATTGTCCAGCATCTGAGAGGTGGTAATTTTCTGTCGCAAACATGGAAGACATCATTTGATGCCATTCTTGATAAGGATATAGGACCGTTTGCAGTGTGATCCAGGCACAAAAATCATCCAGCACATTCACTCCAACCAACATTTGCAATTCCTAGTAGAAACAATAAGCGAAGTGTGATAAGGATTCATCTTTATGGAATTGTATGCTCATAAATTCTTGTTTGCATTTTGACATGCTCGTTGGGCTTACAAATTCCTTCATAATAGCCTTTTGGCATATGTATATGACCAGCTGTCCCCCTCCAGATGGGGCAACACTAGGTTTTAATAATTTGTATCAAGGCAAAGCATCACCATAAATGCCTTTTGATGATTGCCATATCCATACATTGTCATATTGAACAATCAGAAAAACGCAGGGGTGTTATCCTGATGGAAAATCAGCAATCTCAGTGTCACTTTGAATCCCTCTGAGGTTTCTTTAGCCACCCCTCTTGGTTCAACTACTCAGCTCACAAGGTGGAAATTTTGAGTGTCATCTCCAAAATAGCTGTAAAAGAAGGCGGCATGTTTCTTGGGGTAGTCATTTTTCTAACTAGAGTCTGAGGAGTTCTTTCTTCAGCATTGGTTGTCACATCTGGCTCACATTCACATTTGTGATTCTTCAACTCCTTGAGCTACTTTATCAGCCAATCTATATCCACGTTAAATTCTCTTGTATGGAAATGATCCGCTTCATGCTCCATTTTCTGGGATAGGAATTCTTAAACTAAGCTCCCTTCTTTTTCTTTAAATAATTTTACTTTTCTTAAGTAAGTCATTTTTCAAAAACTTGTGATATTCTCAACGCCTTCCTCAATATTTGCGACTCTCTCCTCCAAGGCAGTAAATTCTCAATGATCTGACGTGTTCAGGGCGTTATGATTAATAGTTGCCAACTCCATCCAGAGCTTTAATATTTTGTTTTTATTTGACATTCCATCCTAATATCTTCTACACAACTACACCACTGTAGTGAGCACCAATTGTTAAAATTATAGATTTTTTTGATCATTCTCAGCTGATAACCCCTAAATTAATTAACTGCACAGGTTTGTCATAATGCAATTCTCCGCATTGTATGATAGTAAGATGTAATCGTTTGATAATGGTATGGAGACTATTATCCATAGTTGAATAAAGTATTAGAATTAGGCCATACGCTTGGCCAATATTTTCTCTTGAAATACTTAGGATGCCTTTAATATGGATTTGTTCCCTGGTACCGCCTAACTCAATCCACGCTCAGATCCTCGTTTATGGTTTCTCTCTGGTGACACACATTCAGCAGCAATCCCCAGTTTGATTCAACTCCTCTTCTCTGGATCACCGCTCAGATCCTTACTCTATACTAAAGAGTCTCCCAATTTGATAACACAGAAATAATTTCCTTAAGAGAAAGAATAGAACTCAAAATAGATTCTGATAAAGTATATCTTAATAATACTTTGATAATTAGCGCTTTCTGTCTAAGTATATGCCTCTGTACATGCCTAAGTAGATGTCTTATTATATGTATAAGTATATTTTATTAGTAAATTCTTAGGGGAATTTATAGTGGAAATTTGGCGCTCAACCCTCAGTTGGCACCTCCTCGATGAAATGGCAGCCATTGCCACTGAACTACCTATCCTCATCTCATCAGATATGGTCCTCCCCATCCTGGATAGGATTCCGTCATTGGACATCCCTGAGACCTAAAATGGAAAGAGTCAGAAAAGGTGTCCCTAATGTTTTCCTCTCAATCCAAGCAACTCAACCATACTTGGAAAGCGACCTGCTTAGGTAATGGGACTTGTTACCCATTAAGGAAGGTCATGAACCAACCAATTGATTCACTAGTTGCAGGCGGCATCACTCGCCTCACAACTTAATCCTTAATTTCCCAATCAGTAAGTGATGAAACCTGACCAATCCTAATCAGTACCCCTGATAGTAAATCATCAATCAACTATCAGATGCCCATTAGTCGTCAGCAACTCTACCTAAAGAGATCTTAAGCATTCAAAAAAATTGATCCATGATGGATCTGAACCAGGCGAATAATTTAAAATTTACCAAACATTGTTACCCTGAAATCAGGGTCAACCATTATCCACTTCACTTTTTTTAGGTATTATCCCCTAGCGACCTGGTAATCTAGTCAACTGAGAATATGAGCAAAAATCCCAACACTGGGACTACCTCAAAGCCTGGCTACAAAAGTTCCATTTCCCCCATTGGTTCATTAATTGGGTGATGTTGCTTATGTAATCCGCCACAATGGCTGTGCATGGCCCTGGCTTCCTCACTGACGTAGTTTGCCCTCAAAGGGGCCTCCACCATGCAGACCCTTTGAGCCCTCTCTTATATACCTTCAGCCTCAATCACTTTTACACAATGTGAATGCCTGCATTACTAGTGTCCTTGTTTAAGGCCAAGCACCGGTTAAGATGTTGTCATTTGCTGATGATTGTGTGGTTGGGATTTCTAACAACCAAGATGAACGCGCACTAAAAGCTACTATCTAGGATTACTCTAGGGTAAGTAACTCTGCACTTAACGCCTCCAAACCCAAAATCATACTCCTTGGTCATTTCTAATCCTGCTGGTCACTAGCACCCTGTTTCCTACCTTCTTCAGAAGCTAGTTCACAGGTTTGCTTACCCCGCCCGCCCCATACTGCCCCATTTCTGCTCCCTTTCATGCCAAGACCCACCTCTGGTCTGGTACACCATTTGGATGTGTAACTTGAGGCGGAAGGGTATGCCTGCTCAGTAATGGAGCAACATATTCTGGACAATGTCAAAAAATGCATCAATTCCCTTGGAGCCCACCAAACTACTCTCCCAAGTAGGTTTGTGCTGGCCAACTCTATGCTCCTATCTAAAGTATGGTCTGTGGCCCATGAAATCTCCTTTTCCCCATCTTTCTTCACCTCATTATATGCCCTCCTACAAGGGTGGCTTTGGTTAGGCCGCCCACTGCCAGTGCAACTGGATATCATGTTTGGACCTCGCTATAGTGGTGGTATGGGCCTGCTCAACTTTAAAACTCATGCCGCTGAAGTACTTGGCACCTGGATCTCTGCAGTCTTCAACCCCACCCTCCCACCCTAACACTGGTCACGCGTGGCATGATCTAACTTTGCCCGCACCCTTGGCCTCCGTAACCCCACTAACACTACCTTTCTTCTTACTTATATGGCAACTCACCCATCTGCAAAAGGCCCTCATGGGACCACGGCCCATTTTGAAAAGGATTCTACTTAATTTGAGGAGTGCATAATGGAGAATTAGCATCAGTGGATATACCTCGCAGAGGGGTCATCCTACCCCAATTCATACAGGAAGTACTAGGGCAAGCCGTGTTTAACAGCTTGATACCCAGGTGGTCCCCAATCATGCTTGAGTGGATTATCTGGACATGTTGGACACCACATATTCCTAAACCCAGAAAGCCATCTGGAAGTTTACCCATCACCCTCTTTTGCAGCCACAAGTTCGTTCCCATGTGTGGCGCTGCTTGAAACGGGTATACCATACTGCCAAGTGATCCAACGCATCACACTCCTCATATGTTTCATGCGACCAATAGGGTGAATTTGGTCCACCGCCTGGAAGAGTGTCCCCTTCAAAAGCGATATGGCGTGAGGTTCAGCATCTCTTTGGCCAGGCTCAAACACAGACCTTCAGCCTCTCTAAGGACATCTTCGCCCTGTCCTTAAATTCCCCTATGCAACCTTCCCTATGAGCCTTAGTGGTTGCAATTGCTGTGTGGACTATCCACACAGTCGTCTTGGATGCCATTTCAGGCTATACTCCCACCATCCAGGAAGCTGTGCACCGATTCCAGTTGCACCTTATGGACCACTTTCAAGCATAGTTGTGTGGATATTTACCATCCTGTCAACAACAGTTGGTCTCTTCCAGGTTCTCAGTATGGTTCATCACCTCAAACCCTCTCCTTCATATGTGCTCAATAGTAACGTAAGCCTCTACTCACAATACCCCTCTTCCTTTAATTGGAGTTTCCGCTGGCAACCAGAGACAGCATTAGCTTCTCTGGTGTGCATCTATCTTTTATTGGTGCTTGATAATTTTACATATTGGGGGTGTCCGTCTCATGGTCAGCCTTCCCCAAATAAACTTAAAATTTGTTCATGTCACCAATACCAACATCAGGTCGTGGTCCCTTCATGCCCTTTTAGTGTTGTCATTCTTGATATGGTGGGCTCATAGTCTACTAACCTACATGACCATTGATATATCATTCTGGCAATCAATCATTTGACGTGGTGGGGTCAAGGCATTATCAATGCCTGAAGCAACCACAAAGAATAACGTTTTTCCTTTTTGATCTGTTTATAATTAAAAAGATGCTTCAGACCATGCTTTTAGAAAAAAGCTTAATTTTACTTTTTCATTTAGTACAAAATCTAACATCTATTTTTGCACTAGTCAAAACTTCATCTTCACCTAAAATCTATTACCCAATGGTGCAATAGAACAATAAAATGGTAACCTGGTGTCAAACATTCAAAAGAAGGCTGTGACTGATCCAATGAGTTGAAAACACTATCTGCTAAGCGCCCTTTTGGTTTATAGAATAAGTTACTACCAAACAATGAGAATGTTCTCATTGCAGGACCTTTATGTGTGAGAGCCTTGAATACCTAGCAGTTTCCAACCTTTGAAGTAAGCTTCATACCTGATAGTTCCAAATTTAAATATGAGGGCTTTAGAAGATGAGATGTACACTCACTGAAACAATTGATGATTGTACATAAATTTTCTAAGGAAGGGCTTAAGAAATCCGTTATGAAAACAGTTGTAATACTAGACTTTTATTTCCTGTAAGCATCACTTTTTTTACAGGTGATTAAATTGATTCAACCAATCTCAACCTTTCTTAATTGTGCCGTCCAATCAGGGGATGACAAAGCGACTGATTCCATTGAACTCATAAACCTATGCAGCAGCGATGAAGGGGAATAGCATGGTCCAGAAGGACCATCTTCTCAACTTTAATCGTATAGCAAAAAATGGACCATATGTCACAAACAGTGACTATCTTAAGGTGGTCCAAGATTTTCATCAAACTGGAAACATCATCCGCACATATCCCAAATCCTCACGTGAATTTGGTGTGCGCATTGACTTTGGCGTTGAGGACGCCTCTATGATATGAAGCAGTATGTCAGGCTATCTAGGACGCTTCCCAGAAGCTGTAAGCTTGACTAAAAAAATTCATAATGGGAACCTTAGACCTTGGCTTTGCTACTTCTGAAGCTGCTGATGCAGCCATAGCTGCCCCATTTGTAGTCACCTACACTAAGCTGAGAGTAGGCAAGGAGCCTGAACAAATTACAGCTAATATCTCAACCACACGCACCCATTTTTGGGATGAAGAAAACTTGTTTGTAGTACTAGAATTACTCCCGGCCACTGAAAAGCGGGACTACCTGGAGGCAGCGCTAACAAGCGGCCTGAGTACATATGGAGAACTATTTTTTGACATAAAAAAACCACCTCTTGCCTCCGACTGGCTACAGATAAGGCTGTAGCAATGATGCGCATGGGCATGGATGCTGATGGTGACATCAATACAATCCCATGCAAAGCGTACATTTTAGATCCAAAGTGGAATCAGTATAACCCATTCCAGTCTGCCAAGAAAAGAGCCCTCTCATATTCACGAGCTGCGACAAAGTAGGGCATAAAAACAATGACTGTCCTGCTACATGGGAGGGAAAAAATTTATTGAGTATGAAGAAAGTCTGAAGGATATAGATCAGGGGGATGCATTAACATCCCGCCTCTGGGGATCACAGTCTAATTATTAGGTGGTCCAACCAGTCCTCCCAGTGGCGTAAAGAAGCAAAAATGGCCAGAAAGGCGGAGGAGAAGGCTAAACAGAAGAATTAGAAGGAGGAGAAGGAAGCAGCAGCTCAGGAGGAAGCGGCCAAGCGTAACATTGAGCAACAACAAGAGCAACTCTCTGTATGGCCAACCCTAAGACAGCCTAGCAGCCTCAAGATAATGAGCAAAAAGAATTATAATCAGAAATAGACAACGCACACTTCCTACCTGTAAAATGGAGTCCCTCCCATTCAAATACCAGTTAACAAACCCGTTTCACAAGCCAACAAATTTCTCGACCTTCAATGGGATTGAGGACAACAGTGCTCACTATACATAGAGCCCAAATCGGAACTCTGGGACACCATAATGGCATTCAAGTACACCACCAGCTCAAACCATTTATGAGGGTCCTATGACTAGGTCTAGATAAAAGAAAGCCACCTCAGATGCACAGAACCAACCTGGCTCTATGCAGTCATAGCAGACGTAGTGGGTTCACTAACAATTGGGACTCTCACATGTAGCAGGACTCTCATCCAATTAGTCCCTGGATAAGAAACGAGGGCTCCTGCTAAACCACTGGTGGACGTGCTTGTCTTGCAGGAGTGTAAGTGTACCACTGGAAAGGAGGAAGAGTGGTACAGGCTCTTTCTCAATTCACAAACATTCTGGACCAGCTTTGTGATTTTGTAGTCAAAGCATCAGCTGCCATCATAATCACCAACTACTACTCTCATTTGGAAGGAAGGGTTCAAGTTCTGGCCTTCAAATGTGTGAACCAATCATTTCAGGCCACTTCCTTATATGCCCCTGTTGAAGCGGACAAAAGAGAAGAGTTTCTGAGCAAGCTAATTGACTTGAACCTTCCAGAAAAAAATAATTACCTGGGTGACTTCAATTGCTGGTTGGACGGAACTTGTGACAGATGGCCAAAAGTCACAAACTGCCAATAGGATCGAACCAATTACAGCAATTAATGACAACAAAAGGCCTTCTAGATGCCAAACCATTCTTAGAATCATACTTTTCAAGTCTGACGCGGCCAAATATTGTAGGTAATCAACTAATCAGCGTCACTAGACTGGATTGGATACTCCTACCCATGTCATTGTAATTATAAGCTGAAGATTTTGCAATTCTTGACCTACATCTAACAGACCACAGAATGGTAAAAATTAGTATCCAATCAAAGGAAGAACTGCCTAAGAACCAACTTAAGGAAAGGATGCTGCCAAAAACGTGAATCTGGGAAAAGTAGAAGATCAGACAAAAAGCCATGTAGATGAACAGCCAAATTCACTGACTCTGAAACCTTATGGCAGCAGTGGAAAAGGTTATTAAATTATATCAGCCCCAGCCCACGCAGCCTCCCATTGCACAAGGAAAAAAATAGCAGAACTTTCTAAATCTCAGATAACATTAAACCATCTGGAAAGATAACCACACCGTAGTGGCTACTCACCACAATGGGCTAGAGATTGGGCGAAACAGACACTGGTTGTCAAGAAACATAAACAACTCCAAATGTACATGGAGGCCCTCCAAGCAGGTGCCATATGGGCCGTTCAAGGAAATTGACCATCCAAGTTTTTCTATCAGACTTACAAAATGAGGTCTAAGAATTCCAGTCTCGCAAAACTTTAAACATGCGAAGGCCAAACCACTAGCAACCCAGAAGAGTTAGCATCCATCACCCACTCCTACTACGCAGAACTGTATAAAGCAGCTCCAACAGAGGAAGATGCTAAGAACTACTTTATCAATGCTGTACCCAACCATACCGAGAATTTAGCCAACCTTGTTGACCCCATAACGGAGGATGAGCTTGCACAGGTTCTATGGAGGTTCCCTACTAACAAATCACCAGGACCAGACGGCATCCCCTATGAGTACCTTAAAGTACGCTATGAAGTAATAAAGAATCCCATGCTATCTCTCTTTAACTCAAGTCTGCAAGAGGGGAGGGTGACCCTGGGAGGCGCAGAAGCCTATACCATAGTGCTCCATAAAAAAGGGACCGTACTGACCTGAACAACTGGCTCCCAATATCTCTAATCAAAGCGGAAAGAAAGATAATGTGAAAGATAATGGCTAAGCGTCTCTCAGAAAAAAGACAAGGAGTGCACTGCCCCAAAACAGCATGGCTTCACCCTAGTGAAGAGCAGTTGGGACAACATCCATCAAATACAAACACACTGGGAGGAGCATCCAAGGGACCGCTCTGCTTTACAAACCAACCTAAGGCATATGACAGAGTTAACTGAAATACTTGGTGGTAATACTTCACAAACAGGGCTTCCTCAAACCATTTATCTCATGGATAGCGAACCATCAGCTGTCATTAACCATCTCAGTTCTAGGGTCTGCATTCATTTTGCCTCCTGTTTCACCAGAAAGAGGCCTCCGTCAAGTGAACCCATTTAGCTCTATCCTGTACAACCTCACAATTGATCCCTCCTACTGGTGATGGAGAAAAAGTTAGCTGGTATAGAGTGCAAGGGGAAAACCCCACTTAAGGTTTTGGCCTTCAAAGATGACTGTGTGGTAGGGGTCTCCTCTAAGGGAATTCCAAAAAGGTAGAAGAGATAATCTGCCTATATGAAAAAGCCTCCTAAGCCAAACTCGACAAAACCAAATTAAAATCCTTGGTGCTATCAAATGCTAAGCGCCTAGGCCCTAGAAACAAGAGGACAAAAAGAAAAGTCACAAACACAAGTAAATGAAAAAGTGTAAAAAGTCCAGCTTTATCCCACCACCCTTTCAGATGCCTTGCCCAAAGGGACTCATTAAACACCTAGGGATCCCCATCACAAGCGCGGGTATAGAAACTAAGGGCGGAAGATAAGCTACTTCAGGATATCCAAAGAACAATGGCAAGGTGTAAGTTCAGGAAGACATCTTTGGCTGGAAAAATTTCGCCTTGCAATACTTTGTTCTTCTCAAAAATTTGGTACCCTGCACATGCTATTGCCTTTAGCAATTTTATTAAAAAACTAACATCAATTTTAGAACCTTGATTTGGGCTCATGCTCCCCATTGCCAGGATCTCCACACTAGGGGGCCAATTTCTGTAGGCGGGATGGGGTTAATAGACCCTGAACGCAATGCCACAAATATATTCATAAAATGGATCAGTGCTGTTACCTCACAAGAAGTGAGTCCGCCTCCATGGGCATCTGCAGCAAGGCCCAAATAGCCAGAAACCTAGCCTTCAGGAACCCAGGATTCCCAACCACCCTATTTAATTACCTAGGTTCACACCCAGGGTTAGTAGGGCCATGGATGCAACGCCAGAGTCAAAGGCAATGCCCCGTTATTAAAAAATATTAAAATTGCACTAAAAATCAAATTTGAACCTCAAACTTGCGTTGAGAAAAAAATGGAAAGCTCTAAACTTGATCAGCACCCAGTGCCACCAGCCAATGTGAATTCTGTTGGCCCAAGAATTAGTTAATTCTAGCGCTGAATTTTCTGTTGAATAATTCACTCCCCAAGCTCTGTAATACTACATAAATAATATTGAGAGAGTCTCTAATCCATCCCAAAAATTACAACACCACATTGGAGAGTCACTAAACGCCTTTTTCACACAAGGGAGCGCTCAAATGCCACACACAGGCGGTGCACATTGTTCAGTGAAGAAGATTCGCTGCACTACAGGTATGTTTCATGTAAAAAGTGGTAAGAGGCTGGGAAGAAACGGTGCACTTAGTACAGTTATAATTAACAAAACCAACTACATAGACAAAAACTGGCTCTTTTAGTATGGGTTAAGGCATTAAGACCTTGATCACAATAAGATATTTTTTGTTCTAGCATTATGGGCAATCCATATTAAATGGGTTGCCGCGACTGCCAGCCCACAAGGGTCTGACCCAGATAGGGCCATCAATAACTTTTGCTTCAGTTGAAACAAAAAATAGGCTACTGGCTGTTTGGGGATGTTATTTCACTGAAACAGCATGCACGAGTAGCTTCTTGAGCCATTTCAAACATGTTTAAATTTTACATGCTGCAACAAAATTGTTTATGGAAAGCCTATTTACCTGAGGTAACTGAAGTCTCCTTCAACAGCAACCCACAGCAAGGCGCGATGCCAAGGTTGTGAAAATAGCATCAAACCACTCCATTTGCAACCCGCTTTAAAATATTTCCATTTACTCACCTATCCCATCCCTTAAGTGCGTCATCTCTGGTCATGTACTCCTGAATAAAAGTTAAAAATTAAAACAGTAGCAATCCTAAATTTTTAACTTGTTTTAATTGTCAAGTATACTCATTTTAGGATAATTCTATAAACATTTTTTCCAGCGGGTTTTATTAGATTTAGGCTCCCCCAGTCCACCTATAAAAGCTGCTGGGACACAACATTTGTTAGTAATTTCTGATCTCAGATTTATTAATAAAACACATAGCTCATTCTGGGCTACTACTTATCAAGTGAGGGTGTGTTCCCCCTTTCCTCACTTGAAAAGTATATCTAATTTGTTTCGCCATCCTAAATAGAGTCTAATTTGCTTATAATATAGTTTTAATAATTAATTATCAAGCTTTTTCATATCTGGGGTGGCCACCTAGGGAGAGAAACACCTATTACAGATTGCCATGTTAGTTTAGCATTTGAGCCTCTTGACCAAAAAGTTGTGAGAGGATGGATAATAAGGGCTAACTGAGAAAGGAGCCTTGGTCAAGTCAGGGATGTACAGATTTCCAGGAGGTGAGGGTTGGCTACATTCCAGCAAGAGCAACCCTGAGAAGCCCGCTTGGTGACAGAGGCTAGTGTCGTTTAAACGTCCAGTGAATCTCAACTATTTGAGGTATATATCTAAGCTAATTTTGCTATGAGATACCTCCTTGGAACGCCTAAATTTGTCGAGTATCAAACTTAACTTTAAGGTATGGTTTGGCCATCTGTTTTAATTTCTGAGTAGCTTAGTCTGCTGGATAATTGAGGTAACTCTCTTATAGCTAGGTTTTTATGTGTTAAGTTAACATCTATGTCTTGAGGAGCTTTGCCTGTTACACTTACAATCCATTGCCACTAAAGGAATTATCTCTATGACATTAAAAAGTCCAATATAATGTCCAAAGGCCTGCTCTGACAATTTTAAAACAGGATATCTTTTACTATTCTACCACTCCTCCAAGGGGGTCAACCCACAAAGTCAATTTTTAATGGTCAGGCCCCTATCGTTGCATATATAAAACAAGATCTGAATACTCTATTGCCAATGTCACCATGGTACTATGGTCACCTAAGTTCACAGTAGGTTCCTTTGACAATATGCCCCCTACCGCTGGACCTTGAGGGAGCACTCTTATTGTTTGAGATGGAAATCAAATAAAACTTTCATGTTTAAAATTGAATTACAGCAAGTAAGCCTATATATGAAATTTTTGACTGACTGGTCTTTGGCTAAATGTGTCAAAGAGAAAATCAATCTGGAAGCATAATGAGTTGCCAATCATCCAGAGGCATTTAAAGGCCAAACTGATAAGATGGATTTTTGATCCTCACTGACTAGATCTAGAAGCTCTAGGACAATGGGGTCACAATACTACTGATGATGGATGGCAGCAAAGGCCATTGTTTTGTCCTTGACCTTTAATAACCAGAAAGACCCTGATTGTAAAAAAAAACTTAGATAATCCTCTTACCATTTGATACCGATGCACTCCATTAATACTGCTTAGTACTAGTTTAATAGAGTATTATTAAACTTACAAATATTCTTATCTGCATTCTTTTGATACATTCTCTCATTAAAGTTTAGAATATGATATCTCATAATATGGTTCTGACTTCCTTAAGAAGCTAGATCTGAGTCTACAGCTTTGAGCTCCAGAATCAAGAATCTTGACTTAACATGTAACTTAAAGCCAATAATAGCTTTAGTGAATCTGGTAAGGAAGTGTCTGTAACACTCTTGTTTCAGAGAGGCGGTGCAGGATGCACAGCCACACCACCAGGAAGCTAGTTGTTAGAAGATTGAAAACAGGGCACCGCGTAGGGTGTCAGAGCAAAGGGGGCCCAGGGCAGATGTACAACGCAGTATATAGGATTAGATAGCCAATAAACAAAAAAAACTTGGTTGGATCCCAAAGGGGAGTCCATAACCAAGTGTAGATATGTGCTGGGGAGCTTGAGTGCCTCAATCTGGAGGGGACCAGGGTGGCCTAACGGTGCACCAGATATGGTAGATAATTTTATTAAAATAAAGTGACCAACGTTGTTGGTGACCTCCTCTGGAAGTTCCAAACACAGGTTCACCCAAGGAACCATATTAAGTAATGGAAAGCTAATGGGGGACTTTTACTAAGAAGTCAACCAACAAGAAAATTTGGTCTCGTGGAAACATACTTAAACAATGGGAGGTGAGTCGTCAGTTAGTGGAAGTGTTACTAAGCCTAAGCGAACCAATTGGCGCATGATACCATCAGCCAAGGTCCTGTAACTCAAAATTGGTTGAACTTGAGTTATATATTGTAACTGGACTCATCCAGATTTGGTAATATTAATAATGCAATGGGTACCATAACCCTGTTCCTCAAGCAACTGTAATGAACCGTCAGGATTGAGAACATAGCTGGTGTGTTTTAACGCCCTGGCTGTAATGCTGGGCCAAGCATCACGCACATTCCCAGGACCAACCTGAACATATCTCACCTGTACCCAGAGTTGGTCCAGGGTATGTTTAAGCTCAGGGAGGCCTTCCAACTTAACCTTTTTGGCCTCCTGACGTCCAGCTTTATCCTTAAAATCTGTTCCCTCAATTATGTCCTGGAGCCATGACAGAACCAAGTATAGTGAGGATGCCAGCAAAGGTTATAAAGCAGCCATCCACAAAATATCACTTATTGAAAAATGAATTTATTATAGCTTCAAAGTAAATATTTCTGATTGTTCTACTTTTTCTATTAAATTCTATACTTTTAGTTAAGACTATTAATAATCAATTTTATTTTTGCCATTTACTCACTTTTTTGGGATAAGAGAATAGTATATAACTACTAACCATTCTAAATCAGGTTAAGGAAAAGAGAATGTTTTGGTATCTACCAGGCTTTAAGAAGAACGTGTCAGTACTAAGTCACTTTCAAGAAAAAGAATTCTATAAGGTTTGCTGTTGCTAAAGCTCCATATTTTCTAAACCTGAGGAAAGTATATTTGGTTCTTATTATGCAAAAATTACACACACATTTAAGCATGATAATATCCTAATATTATATTTATTCTTACTTAAGCTTACATATAGCTATCTTTGACAGAGAATAATATACCAGATTAAATTTATTACTAGAACTGATATATACTATTTATAATTATCATCTGTAGATTCAACAGCATTATAAACTAGCAAATTTGTATTTGATAGCCCTCTTTAATTAAGATCTTCTATGTATATAAACTTTATATATATATTCTATTTGAGCTATGTTGATCTTGGAACAAATATACTTACTAATGGGGATAGGAAAATGGGACTAATTGAATTTAAATGAGCTGAATTCTGTTACTCACTAGTTTTTTATCAAGGTAATTTGGATAGCTTTTAATTTGTGTATAAACTGTCTGTCATCATAGATTTTGGTGGTTTTGTGGAATCTCCTAGATATTAGGAGTCCCAGCATGGTACTTTATTTATGTAAATTAGTATGCAAAAAACTTGTTCCATTACAGTGATAGGTGGACGCTATGTTGAGAAATGGGTTTGACCAACCATAGGAAATAGTCACCAACCATATTACCCCCAATTCCCTATAGACCGTACCTTTACCCTTGACCCACTATCTACATTCTTTGGTACAATCAATCTTAATCCGCTATCAAACAAGTTGCTAGCTATTTTGACCTGACATTAAGCTTTTATTTAGTAAAATCCATAAAATCTTACTTTTTTGTAGATTGAACCTTATCCAACCGCCCAATCCCTCAAACCAGTTTTGTTCCCTTGATTAATCATTATCAGAATTATTCAGTTAAATTTATCTCAAGCAGTACTAGTTGATTAATATCTGTGTAAATAATACTTAGATTAACCTGTTTACACTAAGAAGTGCCTGACAATGTACAAAACAGCGTTATATTTCAGACAGCTTGTACCAATATTAAACTATAAGGAGAAAACTCTAAAGCTTCAAAGGATGTAGAGTAGGTTGGTTGGCCAGAGGTCCAGGTATAAAAAGGGTAGGGCCAGCACGAAGAAGCATATATTCAGCAATGCACATTCTGAAGAAATACCATTGATGACGGATCTCCATGCTGGCAGTACCTACCAAGACTACAGCGAATTTAGGGAATTTACTTTTAATAAAGGTTTATATTTCATCAAGGATAACATTTGTTTGGAGGTATGTTGTCTTCACACAGTTGTACCTATTTGAAGTGTGAACATACCCGTGCCTACTTTGTTCAGTTGCAGTCAAGAATTGCAACATCTGGTGCTCACTATAGTGAGCACTTTCAATTACACCATAGAAAAACCCAAATAATATGACACCATGAGTCAGTATCCCAGCTGCTTTGCCATAAGCTTCAGGGACAAGTATCCCCCAACCTATGGACACAGGAGAGAGCCCCCGTGACCATTTCCAACTCAGCAGTTTGTATGAGAAAACCAAAGTTCCCGCCATGGAGCTCATCCTCACAGGACCTCTGGCCTCTCAGTTGGTAGATAGAATGGCCTGCATACCCCCTAAACATGTTGAAAAAGTCTTGAAATAGCTCCTCCATGGATACTATCACCATGCTGAAGCCCTCAATGAAGCACATGTAGAGATGTTCCAGCCCTATTGAAACCAAGTCTACCTCTACATAAATACCGTCTATTCTTGGAGATGTCATTGTCCTCCATGATTAAGAAGCTCTCTACCCATTTGCAAATTATCAAAATGATCACAATACATACACCCCTCAATCTGCCAATCTATTCGCATCCTTTCCTGTAAACATAGATTGGCAGATTGGTCAGGTTAACAAAAGCTCAATGTTGAGATAACCATCTTCTAGCTGATCAATCGGAAGGAACCATCAAAAAGTACACGCAGTTATCTTATACATCCAATGTCATACAGGCGAAGCTCATCACCATGTGGATGATCTTGCAGACCAACTGAATTCAATTTTGGCTATATCATTGGCAAAGTTTTAGATCAGCGTGGGGAATCTTTTCAATGGATCTCCAATGAGACCCATCACTGCAGCTAGGTTGAGGATATCTGAAGGCAGAGGTAGAATGGCACATTTCAGTAAAAGCTTTCAATTGAGAGGCTCAATCCAAAACTGGTCAAACCATTTGGCAACTGTGTAAGAGCTAGAATGACAGTTTGCTAGCCTCTCAGGGAGCAGTGATCAACCATTATGATCTTATTTTTGTTCTCAAGAATAGCGTACATTATGGTCCTAAAAGAATCAGTCAACTTTCTGAAAATCTGACCAATGCCAAATAGCTTTCTGTTTATATGCATGGGAATACCAGATCAATAAGTGATGTAGTTGAATCCTAATGCCTTAGGATGACACGTTACTCTGAAGAAAACGCCAAACTGAAATTATGATTCTTCACAGCTGTTGAAATTCAGATATGATTGGACGATAAGCCTGAATTAGCTATGGCGGATTGGGAAAAATCCACCGACCATGATATTAGTTACAATTATTCATGTGCCTCAAGTTGAGGTGATATTAGGTTATAACCGGCTGTTTTTGGATCACCTCCAAATAAGGCGATAAGGTGATGTCAATATTTGAAGAATTTAGTTTATAACGCCTCAAATTAGGGCAATAGAGAGTTGAAAAATAACAAGCCTAACCAAGAAGAATTAGCGGAATAGAATAGCTTAAGCTATGAGAATGGTATAATATGAAGCCGGTGATATATAAGTGAGATGGTTGAATGAAAGGGGTAGTAGTTAGTAGTGAGTAAGTAGAGAAAGAGAAGAACGGCAAAGAGTAGCTGAATTAATAGAAAATAAATATAGTGTCATTTGGAATGGATAAATCTATATTTTTTATGTTATATTTTAAGTGTGTGTCTACGGACCAACAATCTTCATATCATCTGTATAATTGCCTAGTGGACTTGACCCTGTGTAAAAACTCCCAGTGTATCTCAATGGATCTGCTGAAGTTATAACAGTAGCGCTCACTATAGGGGGCCCATTGATCAATCAAACAATAAAATCTTCAGTCGCTGGTCATGGTTTATCATGTTTGCATGAACAAGAGACCTTCATGACATAATTCACCAGTTATATATGCGGAACTCAAACTTGCCTTAAAAGCTGTGCTCAAAAGGCAGGATAAGCTTTTTCTGGAGTTTTGTATTGATAAGCTGCCTCCATTTGATTGTTGTTAAAATATTCATTGTTCTTTAAGTGATTTGAGTTTTCAACGGAAGAAGTTTCAGATTGGCTTAAAGCGAAACTGTTAATATCCACCTTGGATGTTAGAAGTGCCAACCAAGTCACCTGTTATCTTCCAAACAGTAGCTTTTTATACCTAGAATTGAAGGTTACTGTGTTGCAGTTGTTCAGGGGTACCGCAAAGATGTCACAGAGGAAGGCTGAATTCTTGACCATTGGGTTCCGGTGCAGTAAGACACTCACCATGTTTGCTGATCAATTCATGGCAGAAGCCCATGTGTTAATTGGGGCAGGGATTTTATCTGAATCCGATGTGTGCATTGTGATGACCTCCGCTGGGAAACCATATCATGATTGTACAGCGTCATGAGTCTGACGTTGGATGAAGATGTACCCCTGCTTAAAATTTTTCAGTTCTTGCGCTGTATATCTGCCAACTTCCCTCCACCAAATACAAAGTGGAACCCTTTTTCTATCATCTTTAGTCCATTTTAATTAGGGGAATTCTTCCGCTTTGCACCAATTCCACCTAGCAACCCCTGGCCTTTTTCTAATCACGCACACCACCCTTGACCAAGTTACCCCTGACAGTTTGACTTCTGCTCCAGTCCTGCTTATGAATATTGGCAGCAGTCTAACTATTAACTGGCCTTAATTATGCCAAACGTCAACAAAGTTATCATCTTGAATGTCCTTATGAAATAAAAACATGGATCCTACACGTAAATTATTTTTAAATGCGGCCACCCTGGTCACCTTACGCGAAGTTGCCCCAACCTTCATGTCCACTATGTACAGTAGGACCAACACTACCAGTGAAAAGATGAAGCGGAGTAGAAATGGAGCTCTCTACCTCCACTATTCCAACCCCAGACGTCCCACCTGAATCAATTGTAGTATTTCAAGCTGATGTCCCTCATTATGACGATGTAATTTTATACCATAAGCCAGTTGGAAGAGTAAACATACTGACACGGGCACAAACCCAGTCTGTAGCAGAAGAAGTACCTTGGAAACAACCAAAGCCATACACCTGCCAGATGTTCTGCCCAAACTTCTATAGAAAAGCTATATACTTCCGCCGATAGCCCTTTCTTAATAGGTGTGAATGTTGCCCTTCCATAGATGCTATTGTCAAAGAGTACCCCAAAGTTAGTGAAAGGATTACCAGCTTTCTGGAGAAACGAGATCCCCTAAATATTCATTTAGTAAACAGTATGTAACCCTCCTATACTGAATGTACTTATAGTGACATTGTTTTAGCAATTACTCAGGCTTGCACTATCATAGATATGGGCACCTAAGTCAACATAGTTTCCACCAAGTTGGTGGCGAAGTTGACATTAAAACCTGATGTGGACCACCATAGGGTGTATGGAACTGCTGGAGCGGAAAGCATGGTCTCTGAGGGAGTGTAAATTGCACTTACGTTGCGATTTGGGTCAAATGTCATGGTAGCACCAACGATGATGTTACTAAACAGTAATTATAATCTGTTAATTGAAACTGCTTTAATGCAACACTATGGTGCTGTCATTGATATGGTGGAAGAGACCTTCAAAATTTTAGGGCAGTGGATCCCAATTTACTTTACCTCCAGCGGAGTGAGAAAGAATCCAGTGCACATGGGATATATCAACCTTGCCTACAGTAATTAGTGATTACAGTTCATTAACATTGACTGAATAGTAAGCTCTGGGTCTTTCCCCAGCAGATATATGAATATCAAAGTCTGCCGCTCAGAGTTGCTGGTGCTATAACCATTCCCTCTGGACATCATGTGATAGTAAACACTGAGTTAGAGGTGGAAGAGCCATCTGGGCTTTATGGGGAGATCCTTGGCCCTTATCAGCAGTCACGGTTTGAGCCCTCACATGGCTCCAAGCATTATTCTTCATGGTCATGGAGAGATCAAGGTATTGTTAGCGAATCTGCAGCATGAACTGATACAAATCAGCTGACACCAAATAGGGGCGTTTTTACATCTGATCCCAGTGGAGGAGGTCCCCCAGGTTCATTAGTTCTTTTAATGGATAAATTTGTATTACTCTTCAAACCACAATGCAGTGTTATGATGATGGTACCATGCGAAAATTTAATAGGGTTATCAGAGGAACAAAAAGGGCAGGCGATAGCTTTATTCAAAAAATATAATGATATCTTTGCTGTAGATGACCACAATTTAGGATGCATGTGAGGAGTGGTCCATCGAGTGGACACTGGGGATCATCCCCCCATCAGATCTCAGTCAATCCGTCGGTCTATAGCAGTGGAAGAGGTAGTAACCAATGAAATTGATAAGTTGCTCAAACAAGGGATGCTCAAATCATCAAAGAGCATATTGGCTTCACCCGTTTTAATTGTCAAAAAGAAGGACAGCACCAAATGGGTAGTAATAAAGCTACTGGAAGCTCAACAGCATTACCAAAAAGGACTCATACCCCTTGATGCAAATTGATAATGCCTTGGATTGGTTGGGAGGAGCTCATTACTTCTCAGCGATGGATTTAATTTCTGGTTATTAGAAAATTGAGTTGCCTTCGGTGGAACAGGAGAAATGCGCCATTACTACATCCAAGGGGCTTTTCCAACTAACCCATATGCCTCAATGGCTATGTAACGCCCTGGCTACACTTCAGCGGACCATGGATCCCATCATTGGTGACCTGAAGCTGTCATGTATACTTGTGTACCTCATTGACATTAATGTCTTTTCACATACATTCTCTGAGCATCTTACCCATATGGAGGAGGTCTTCCACCGATTTTCTGAAGCCAACATCAAAATTTAAGCCCCATAAATGCCACTTTTTTATGGACCAACTGGAGTTCCTTGGGTTTGTGGTGGATGAGACTGGGCTGAGGCCCTAACCAGACAAGGTGGAGTCTATTAAGAAAATGACCCCGCTGAGCAGCAAACGTGATGTACAAGCATTTTTGGGGATGGCCGTTACTAATGACACTTCATCCCAAATTTCAGCTGTATTGGAGATCCATTGTTTGAGTTATTAAGGAAGGATGCCCCATTTGAATGGACAAAACGCCACCAACGCTCATTTTATTTTACTTTGAATTGGGTAATCAGTGCACCAGTGTTGCATTACCTTACTTTTAAAAAAGGGCTCATTGTTCCAACGGATGCATCCCTTTCCACCATTGGGGCGGTCCTATCACAAAAAGATGATGCAGGGGAGGAGCACCCAGTGGTGTACTGCAATCAAAGTCTCAATTGCCACGAATGTAATTACACTGTGACCGAGCGAGAGTGCTTAGCAGTAATATATGCATATAAGCAATTTAGGGTTACTTGCATGGAGTGAAGTTCACAGTTGTAAAGGATAACGCTTCATTACGCTGGCTGCAGAACCTCAAGGAGCCTAAAGGGTGCCTAGACTGATGGGCCCTCAAACTACAGGCTTTTGACTTTAATTTTCTTCACTAACCTGGAGTAAAACACCAGAATGCCAACTGCTTATCGAGATCACCCATGATTGCAGTTATGGTGGATCTGAGTGACAGTATTTGATAAGAAGCTCAGTGGCAAGTATGACGATAAACTGCTTTAGTAATCAAAGCATTGGATGGAATAAGGGGCCAATATGTTTCAGAAAAACGGCGAATTGTATAAGCGACTAGGGGACAATACCATGAATATCCCAGGCCTTCCACCCGGTCTAATATTATTTTGAGTGCACATCAAGCTGTTGGACATGGTTGAATAGTAAGACCCTGGAACTTCTGTGACCATGGTACTATTGGGTGATCATGAACTTCGATGTGCTTATAGCTTTTTTCTGCTTCCACCAGTGCCAAGTGGAAAAGCCATTCCACCATAAGACTTCATACCAGTTAGTGAAACCACATTTTCTTGGCATACGGGTTCCATGAATGTCATTAGCCCTCTACCAACAAGAGTTAACCAGTCCAAGTACATTCTGGTGGCTATCAACTACTTGACTAAGTGGGTTGAAGCATGGGCAATATGGGATTTAGGGGCGGTCACAGTGTTCAGGTTTGTTATAGAATGTTTAATCAGCAGCTTGGATGCCCCAGTTCATTCTCACCAATAATGAAACCAACTTCGCCTTGCACATCCTGCCAGAGTTAAATGAGCTGATGGGCATCCTTGGGGTTCTGACGACCCCATACCACCCTGAGTTCAATGGGTTGGTTGGACGTGTTAATGGGACCTTGGTGAACATACTATGGAAATTAGTAACAGATCGACCTTCTGATTGAAGTTCCTTCCTTTCCACTGCCATGTTTGCCTATGATATTAGCTACAATTCTGCAACGGGGAAGAGCACCTTTCAACTAATATACAGGTGACACCCAGCTCTTCTGGCATTGCTTTATTTGTGCGTAGAAGACTGTAAAAATTTATAAGTTTTCTGATTATTCTCAGCCAATGACCCCATTAATATATTACTTGCACAGGTTCAGGTTTTGTGCAAATTCTTTGCATTGTACGATAGTAGTTGATACAATTGTTGATAATAGTATGGCAAATATTATCTGTAGTTGAATGGAAGTATTAGATTTCTATCCAACGCTCACCCAGTATTCCCTCTTGAAATACTTATGATGTCCTGAATAGGGATTTGTTACCTTGTATCGCCTAACTCAATCTATGCACAGATCCCTGTTTACAGTTTCTCTATGACACACAGTTGGAAGCAATCCCCAATTCAATTCATCTTCTTCTCTGGATCCCCGCTCAGATCCTTACTCTTTATTTTAAAGAGTCGCCCAATTATCACACACAGCAATAATATTATTGAGAAAGAATAGAACTTGCAAAGGATTCTGATAAAAGTATACTTGTAAAGTAGTGTACAATAGTGTGTGTTTTTTATTAGTGAATTCTTTAGGGAATTTATAGTGGGGAATTTGGCGAAAACCCTCAGTTGGCACCTCCTCAATGAAATGGCAGTCATTGCCACTGAATTACCCATACTAATCTCATCAGCAATGGTCTACTCCATACTGGCTAGGAGAATATTATTGGACATCCTCAAGGCCTAAAATAGAAAGAGTTGGAAAATGTGTCCATAATGTTTCCTCTTGATCTAAGTGAACCAACCATATTTGGCAAGCGAACTGCTTAGGTAATGGGATTTGTTACTCATTAAGGCAGGTCGCAAACCAACTGATAGATTTGCTAGTTTTAGGCGGAATCACTTATCTCACAACTTACTCCTTAAATTCCCAATTGGTCAGTGATGAAACCTGACTGATCCCAATTGGTGCACCTGATAGTTAATCAACTATCAGATGACCCTATTTTGTTGGTAACACTGCCTGACGAGATCTAAAGCATTCATCCATATTGATCCCTGATGGACCCAACCAGGCGAATTACCTAAAATTCCCTAAACATAGTTACCCTGAAATCTGGGTCAACTGATATCCAATTTCACTTCACATTAGGGAATTATCACCTAGCAATCCCTAGTAATTTAGTCAGCTGGGAATATGGGGAAAATTCCCAACACTTCCCCCATCTTGCCTAGATTTTCAGTGAGAAAATGATTGGGGCAGGAGAACACCACTTTGGGCACTTGGTTGAATACTTCATTTGTTCAAGTATAGTATGATTTATTGGCACTCAACGCTGCTCAGGAAGAGCTTCAACATGCAGCTCTTTTCCTCTTCCTCCTCACTACTGCCTACTCAGAGCGTGGTCCTCATGACCTTCTGTCATGCTGGGCTGCTCAATTTACTCATTATGTTATTAATCCTGAGATCCAGTTTCTACACCATCAGGGCATATGACCTGCTTTCATATTCAGGATTCTTAGTCTGGAGTCCTAATTTCCTGATTTTCTCCTCATCCTCACCAGGAGAATCTTTCTGTTGATATTCATTTCATGGCCCAATTAATAATGCTCATTTATGTTCACCCTTGTTATCTTCTTGTCAGGTTTCCCCAAGATGTGCTCACTGGTGCTGATGCAGGGGAACCCAACAAGTAGGCTGACTGCAAGAGGCTGGCGTCAGCCAAGAGGACAGGGTGGCTCCAGATGTGACAATGGACAAGACTCCATTCATTTTGATAAATTAAACTTAATAAAATATAAGATAAAAATAAATATTATGAATGGAAGTGTTTTATTAGAATAATATTTAGGGATATTTATAGGGTATTTGGAGACACATGACCCAAGGGTCATCGTGGCTCTGTCCAAGTAGGGTTTCTCCTAGCCTACTGGATTGCCCATTGTTTTGATCCTTACTCAGATCTCACCGCCCTTGTGACCAGGTCAAGTGATATCCCAGGTCATATGTCCTAAGGGAAGGGAATATACCATTTCCTCAAATTCAGGGTAATTTATACCAAGCTCCAAATTCGATATACTTGTAGATTCAACTCTTATTTTTGAATCTAATAATCCATTTAGGATTTACACCCCTTGAAGGGGGATGTTGATCCTTCCCCTGGACAAGGCTTACACCTAACCCGGGGAAAATCCTGACAGAGCCCCCCAAGCCTTGGCCTAGGGGAGCAAGTTGTGGCCTGAGGGTCGGAGGACTCAAGTTTGGGGTGTGCAGAGCCTCAGGTGAAATGCAGAACAGGTCAGTGGCAAGGTAGCACGCTGTAAGGCATTTGCAGTTGTTGCACTTGAACTGTGTGGTTGTTGATGCAGGTGAAGCCATAGCTGCCTCAAGCAGGGGCTCCTTCTCAGAGTCAGAGACTTTGGCAAATACCAGGCAACCATCTTTGGACATGGCAAAGGTGGGGCCAAGTTTGGAAGATGCGAGGGAGGCCAGCGTGGGCTCAAGGGCTGAAATCCTTGAGATGGCGGTATGGTCCAGGTAAATGATAGGAGCTTCTTTGAGCTGTCGTTTGGTTTCAAGGTAATCTATCTTGAGGTCTGATAACTCCAGCCTAATCTGCAAGTTTCCACTTGTGAGCATTTTGATACGGTCATTCTTGTCCTGGATTTCTGACTGCAGGCTGACCAGCAGCCTTCATTCCTGCATAATTTCTGACTTGGAGGCCGTCAACTCCACCTCCATCTGCACTATTTGTTCGCATGTCCTCTTTGCCACTTTAGCCATGCAGGTTTCAGCCTCTTCAATATTATGGTTCATTCTGGTTGCCATCCAATCCTGGCATCGCTCTATAACTGTATCCACCAATAGGTCTAGGTAACATTTAGAGGAAATGTCATCATCCGCAAACTGCTTAGGCGAGTGACCCCACAAGCTTAGAAGCTGATCAGATGACTTTAGGATGTGGCCCCCTGAAGGTTCCAATAGGGAGGCCTCTTTGAGCGATGCCAAGTCACCATCTCAGGATTGGGGCAAGCAAACCCCACTTGCAATCAAAAGCAAACCATGCAACAAGGTTCAAGAGGGAAATGTGAAGCAGGCCAAATGGTTGGCATTGGTAGCGGAGGTAGTGTTGGCCAGTTCCTCATGCTTCATTTTTTCTTGACTCTCATCATTGTTGGGATTGGCGCTATCCCAATTGGAGAGTTGGACCAGGTGCTCTAGATTCTTAGTTTTAGTTAAATTTGGCCTGATCTTGGGAAGGGCATCATTGAAGTCGGAAAGTGATAGCATAGCTGGAAAAGAGACATCAAGCCTATTCTCAACGGTGTGGAGGTAAGTCCTAGGTATTTTGCCTGGCGTTCGAGTCAAATCATTGCACTGATTGTATTTTAGGCTTCCCACAAATTTTTGAAGCTTGTTGTCTTCATCAAAAATTGGAAATTGGGTCTCGACTTGTCCCAATTTGATCAGTTTGGTGTGGTTGATGTTTGTTGGCCGCATTTGATTCATTGTGTGACACTTTTGGGCCCAAATTGGTTATGCGATTTGTTTCCACTTTTGTTTTGGAAACAGATGAGTGGGAATCTACATCAAACGGAGGATTTCGTTTTTTATTACCTAGATAAATATTGAAGTTAGTATTCAAATTGATTATTTTAAGTAAAATTTGAGCGTTCAGACAATTTTGAATTTCTTTTTAAACTGGAGAATCTGTTGTAGCTTAGCCAATTTTTTTTCTCAATTTTGTTCAAAAGCTGAAAGGTTTTTGAACATAATCTTTTCATCACAGTAGACTGGTCCTAGAACCCAATAGTCATCCCACTGGGTGATGTCCTCAAAGGCTTCTTCTCTCCAAGCATCCCAAATCCTCTTGAACCGCGATGCTTGGTCCCTGTGATAATTTATTGCCTTCACAAACCTTTTTATTTTATGATGCTGGAATTTTGGCTCAAGTTCATCTTTTTTGATTCTTCAGGCACATTTAACAGGTCCAGCAAGGGTTTCAGCTGACTGGGAGCTTGGAAGTGAACAAAGTCTTTGGGGCACACTCAAAGGACTTTCTTAAAAATTTGGATCCAACTGTGGTTGGGTCTTGGCCGTTCCATCAGAGGTAAAAAAGAAGATCAGCGTCCGGCATGCTCATGGTAGTTTTGTTATCGTCCAAAATTGAGGGTAGCACCTCAGGGCGCGCCAGGAAGTGCCCCTGTAGCGAGCACCAGTTGTCAGGTTTCCCCAAGATGCGCTTGCTGGTGCTGATGCAGGGGAACCCAACAAGTAGGCTGACTGCAAGGGGCTGGCATCAGCCAAGAGGACAGGGCAGCTCCAGACATGACAATGGATGAGACTCCATTCATTTTAATAAATTAAACTTAATAAAACATAAGATAAAATAAATATTATGAATGGAAGTGTTTTATTAGAATAATATTTAGGGATATTTATAGGGTATTTGGGGACACATGCCCCAAGGGTCATCGTGGCCCTGTCCAAGTAGGGTTTCTCCTAGCCTTCTGGATTGCCCATTGTTTTGATCCTTACTCAGATCTCGCCGCCCTTGTGACCAGGTCTAGTGTATCCCAGGTCAAATGTCCTAAGGGAAGGGAATATACCATTTCCTCGAATTTGGGGTAATTTATACCAAGCCCTGAATTTGATATACTTGTAGATTCAAATTTTATTTTTGAATCTAATAATCCATTTAGGATTTACACCCCTTGAAGAGGGATGTCGATCCTTCCCCTGGACAAGGCTTACACCTAACCCAGGAAAAATCCCTACACTTCTCTTATTAATCTCTTAGCCCATATCATTCTTAATTCTTCCCTGGAGAGCTTAATCAATTAACTTTGAGATTAATTTCTCCAACCTTAGAGCTTAATTGATTCAGAGTGCATAATGTCAACTATCATATAAGTCTGACATCTCCTCTTTCATCTAGCTCATATATTAAATTCTGAGTTGTGGTACCAACAGCTGCTTGATAGTTTATCTGATCAAGACCTTCGGCTCTTCCTGCAGATGAGTCAATCTTCGTGATGTAACCTTTTCTATGGTCCTTCCAGTACTCATACTTCTTTTTCAAGTACCAGTGGCTAGTCCTTCCATAGAATACCAGAAATGGTAACCAACCCTGCTGATGCCAGGTTAGCAATCATCTCAAATGCCTTGTGGCCAATCTTTACTCTGTTATCAATTCCAGAGTTAGATTTTGATACTCTCCTGTACTCAGCTCCTTTTGCAGATACTCCTAACATCATAAATCCTCTTGAAGCAATGCCTTTTGCTATCGATCATTTATTCCTCACTGGATTGCACTTGATTCCTGAGTTTCTCTTCCAATTTAATAAATATTTCAGGCCAGTTGTTTTGGCCACTGAACTAGCCATCATATATAGCATACATTTCGAATTCCCCTATGCAGAATTAAGGGCCCAAGTCACTAAAGCTCTGTCCATAGCTCTGAATTCTTCTGATCTTGAAAGCATCTGATTGGCATATCGCAGCCTATGCTCTTCACTTTGCCAGCCAAGTTCTACAAAGTTGGGCCACACAGCTTCCATCCTCTCCCAGCTTCCATCACTCCTTCTGCTTCAGCTTCTGAGAAGCTTGTAGTCATCTCTTGCAGGATGCCATCTTCTCCTTGCACAACTATCTCATTTCTGGAACATTCCATTAGTATCTTCCACTGATGGCGTTGATAGGGGGAATGATTTGGCAAACCCCATCTAGTACCCCTTGTTCGTTGCTGGCCCATATGTCTGGTGTTCTTGATGAAGCCTGTTGGCAAGCGCTCAAAACCAATCTTCCAGCTCTGGTACCATATTAGGATTACTTGGAATTATTCACTGACCGCCTCTTCTTATACTGTTGCTTCCCTCTCCATTCTGGGGTATCACGTTTATTTTCTTCCAAAATTTCAATTTTCCTTTCCAAAGTTGCTTTCTCACATGGATCTGCATCCACTCAGCAAACTTGGTTTTGAGTCGGTCTATCCCTCACTAGCGTCCAATCTCACATAGATTTTGATGGGTTATTTACTACTACTGTGATCCATCCTCTCTCCCCAAGAGGTGACATAGGCAGAATCATCCCCGGATCAAGGATGATCAATAAAAAATAAAAAGTATAAAAATATTGGTTTTTCTATGCAGTTTTTTATAATTTTATCAATATTTTTATCAATCTTTTATCTTTTTTCTTCTTTTTCCATGGGAATTGACCTTGTTTCAGTTCAGCGGTTCATCTTTTTATTTTATTCCCCAAAAAGTGGATCCTAGGTATACTTAGACCTGCCAGTTTTCTATGGTTCAGTGGTCTTACTTTTTTTAAGGCTTAACCATCTAGATTGGTTCAGCGGTCCTTTTTTCAGACTTGACCAAATCATTAGTACATAACCAATTTAATGGATCTTTGGTCCTTTGTGAGCTCTTTTTTTATTATTTTTTTCCTCAATCTATCACTTCAAATACTTATCATGGACTTGATTTACTATCCTTTATCTAAGAGGTCCTTGATGGAGTAGGCGTCGGTTGCCATCTTGGAAATAATCTTAAATGGACCTGACCACAACGCATACAATTTGTTTCTTCTCCCAAGACCATGTGTATTGCAATAGACAATTCTTTCACTTATTTGGTATTCTGATAAGGCTGGTCAATTTTCATCATCCATCATTTTCGCTCATATCCTTTTCTTAAAAGTAGCATTGAATTTTTATGATTGCATTTTGATCAGGATATTTGTCATTCAGTTCAGGTACTGCTTGACACTCATCCCCAATGTTAGTTCCACCACCAAATATAAATTCTGCAGCAATGCAGCCTTCCTCCCATATATCAACTCAAACGGCGTTTTTCCCATCACCATATGATGACTGATATTGTAGGTAAATGTCGCTAAACTCAGGTACATTCCTCGTGCAGAAGTTCTTCCTGAGACTTTCTTCCTCAGCGTCATGGCCAGCGTCCCATTAACTAGTTCCTCCAGTCTGTTTGTCTCCAGCTGGTAGGGTACATACAAGACTCCTCAGATATCCATTATCTCATTTAACTGCAGGATCACATGAGATGTGAAATTTGTCCCATTGTCACTCAGCAGGACCTGTGGGCATCCATGTTGGTATACTACTTGATCTAGGATAAACTTCGCAGTACTGGTAGCAGTTACTTTTTCCAGGGCCTTCAACTTGACCCATCTCATCAGATGTTCAATCACAACTATTATATATTTGATTCCTCTTGTGCTCATCATCAGCAGTCCCAACATGTCAATGGACATTATATGGCAAGCAAATCCAGGATGGACCAGTTGGTATCCAGTCATATTCTTATGTGGCTTGTTCAACTGGCACTCGATGCAGCAAGCCAGATATTCTGTGACATCATAGTTGATTGAATCCCTTTAGTAGTACTGGTGAATATAATCAGTCATTTCTCTCATTACTCCATGCCTGAAAACCTTATGAGCGGCTTGAACAATAGCTGCGCTTTCTGATGGCTTTGGTAATAGTAACTGCTTCCCATTAATCATCTTGAAAACTTGTCCATCCATGGTCTCCGTTTTTTCCATCACTTTTCAAAGTGCACCTTGGATTTCTTGGGGCTCATTCCCAATTTCTCCGTCAACCATTCTCTGGAATAACTCATCCGCTTGCTGGTATACCATCTGGACCATTGGTAACTGTGATAAACCATCTGCATTATTATGAGAAGACCCCACTTTATGGACAATCTCATAATCGTATTCCTGTATTTTCAGTGCCCATTGGTCCAGTCATCCTTCTGGTTCTCACAAATTGTGAAGCCAACTCAATGAGGAGTGGTCCATCACCACTTTGAAGTGCATTCCATGGATGTACACCTGAAGCTGTTTACAGGCGTAAATAACCACAAGGCATTCATTCTCAGTTATGGTGTAATTCTTCAGCGGCTGAGAGTGTCCAGGTCACATATGCCACCAAATGTTCATCCCCAAGTTCATCTACCTGGCTCAATATGGCGCCAATCGCCTTTAACAAAGCATCAGTTTATATAATAAATTTTTGATAAAAAATTTGGATATTTCAAAATTGGAGAACCTATCAAGTACAGGCTTAACTCATCAAAGGATTTCTGTGCTACTTCATTCCATATGAATCATTTCTTCAGATCCTTCAACAAATGTAATAAGGGCTCAGAGATTTTGGCAAAATCTCGAATAAATCTTCTATAGTATCTGACCATACCAAAAAACACTTGGATTTCTCGGACACTCTTCAGCACAGCCATTTGTTTTATGGCTTCAATCTTCTGGGCTTGCAGCTGCAGTACACTAGATTTGATCAAGAATCCCAGATATTCCAACTTTTTTGAAGAAGTGACTATTCCTCGGCTTAATCTTCAGGTTGGCTGCAGACAGTTTCTTGAACACTTCCTCCAAGTGGTTCAAATGGTCAATAAACCTCCTACCGAAAACATTGACATTGCCTAAGTACACCAGGGCACATGACAACTTCAAGTCATTTAATATAGCGTCCATGACCCTTTGGAACGTCACAGGCACATTGCAAAGACCCTGGGCATCCTTGCCAAATGATATGGCTCCTGCGTGGTAATGATTGTGCATTTTTCTTGGTCTTCTCTTGGAAAATCAATTTGCCAATATCCCAATATCAGATCCATCGTTGAGAAATACTTTGCTTCTCCCAATAGATCTAGTGCATCATTGATTCTTGGTAGGGGATAAAATTCCTTCTTCATAATCTTATTCAACTTCCAAAATTGATCAGCACATAATTAGAGCCATCCTTATTCTTCACAATAAGGGTCAAACTCACACAGGAACTCAACAATGGAACTGGAGCCCATGCTTCACTAGTTTGCTAATTTCTTCCTCCACTACTGCTTTGGCTGCCTTTGACTGTCAAATCAGTCTCATACTAATTGGCAAATTTTCCCCAGTATCAACCTTGTGGATCACACCTCTTGCACATCTCAAATCATGGTCATCATGGGTGAATACTTCCTGATATTTTTTGACAATTTGAGCACCTCTTCTTGCTTTCCTTCCATTATATTAGTGAGTTGCTCTCAATCAACCAATAGTTGGTACTTTCTGTTACCCTGGCCAGTAATCTCATCTCATTGAGGGTCCCAAAATTGTGGAATTTACTCAGTTCGGCTGTCAGGATTAGGTGGACAAATGTGAAGATCTGATTCTTTTTAATCTTCATCAGTTTTTGCTTAGATTGCCAGAATAACTCAAATTTCTCCATGTCCCGATATTAGTATTCCAGGAGCCACCCAATGCTCTACTATGGACTTCTTCCAGGGGCTTCCAACTTCCCCATACAGAGCTCTGGTATCTCTAATGTCAACCCAATGTTGACTATTATTTGTGATCCTGGAGGTATGTTTTTGCATTCTTAATCCTCAGTGGAATTCCCCAATTTTCTAGGATTTTCATCAGCATTTCTCATCATTTTCAACTAACTAGTTAGTATCAAATCAGTACAATGCCACCATTGTATATCAAGTTGATGAAGCTGCTTCTCCTATTCAGTGGAGCTTCCATATCTTTTTGATAGACCAATGGTAACATCTGACCCAATATGGTCATTGTATTATCCTCAAAGTTACATTTAACTCCATACTTATATAGAAATCCCATCCTAATCAGAATATCATAGTTTTGGATGGCCAAATTTATCGCTGGTGCAGACACCACCAAAGATTCAAATCAAATTTAGCAAAGCGTTATACGCTCCACATGAGATAAAGGTACTCAGCTCAGCTGTCTCATACTCTTTCTTGTGTTCCTTTTCAGGCGAGATCTTCATGCTCTCCACCAGCTTGGTTGAGACAAAAATAATGGGCACTCCGCTGTCAACAATTGCCCTCACTCATACTCAATTCGCTATTATATCTATATATGTACACTTGGAGTATTTTAAGATAGTATTTACTGAGTGTATAGCGTCATTATTAGTTAAATTGAGGGTTTGAATGATTTGAATTGATAAATTAGTAAACAATCCCTTGATTGCGCTAAGGAGTATTGACAGGGTTGCCTCATCTAATCAAACTTTGGTTTATTCTTTGGGATTATCTGCAGCTCAAATCTTGTCTGATAGTTGTCAGGTGTACAGCTGGGCAGCTTTTTTGATTATCTCATGGTCAATCCCATTTTTCTCTGGATCTTGTTACCGCATTCACGTCCTAATTGACCACTTGATACAGTTGATCCTGTACGTCTTTATACACAAACAGATCACTGATGTCAATATCCTCATTCATAATATCAGGAGGAACAGGCTTCTCCACAGCTCTAGACTGTTCTCCATCTAGGCTGCAGGCCCTTTTCCCGACTCCTTTGCAGGTGCAGACTCTTTCAATTTAACCGTGGAAATTTGATCCTTGGGTTTCTTACAATGTAAAGCAAAATGTCCCTTTCCTCCGCATTGGTAACAGACTTTCTCCTTCTTATTAATCCGTTTAAAGTCTTCAGGCTTATTCCCTAGCATGGTTCAGTTGTTCATCTCCTTGGCGCCCTCATTCCCCTTTGTAAGATCCAAATTTCATACTGGGTTTGATTTGAAACTTCTATCTGGGGAATTGAAGGTAGCTCCCAAGATTTTCAAATTGTCTACCTCAGAGAGGTAGTAACTATGCATTGCGAAAATGCAAGCCATCATTTGATGCAAATTGTGGTAGGGCCAAAGGGCCATTTGTAAAGAAATTTGGGCATCAAAATCATCCAGCACCTTCGCTCCAACCAGGATTTGTGATTCCTGGTAGAAACAATCATCTAACTTTCTAAGGATTCATCTTTATGTAATTGAATGCCCATAAACTCTTGTTTGCACTTCAACAAGCACATCAGCCTTACAATTTATTCATAATGGCCACTTTGGCACCTGCATACGACCACGGCTGCCCCCCTCCTAGCTGGGGCAACACCAGGTTTTGACAATCAGTATCTAGGCAATTCATCAAAGTCAATGCCTTTTGACAATCGCCATATCTGTACATTGTCATACCAAATAATTGGAAAAATGCTGTGGCACTATCCCAATGGAAAGTTGGCAATTTTGTTGTCACCTTGAATTCCTCTGAGGTTTCTCTCTAGCCACCTCTCTTGGTTTGGCCACTTGGCTCACTTGGAGTAATTTTGGACATCATCTCTGAAATAGTGGTAAAAACAGGCAGCATGTTTCTTGGGGTAGACATCTTCCCAATTATCATATGGGAAGTTCTTTTTTCAGCATCAACCACCACTTATGGCACACATTCACATTTGTGAGACTTTATCTCCTTGACCTGTTTAATCAGCCACCTAATATCAGCGCTGAATTCACTTAAATGAACGCAATCCGCTTCATTCTCCATTTTCAGAAATAAGACTTCTTGAATTAAGTCCCCTACTATCTTCTTAAATGACGTTAATTTTTCAAGTAACTCATTCCTGAAACTCGTGACATTATCAACTCCTTCCTCCATCTTGGTGACTCTTTCCTCCAAGGCTGCATATTCTCAATGATCCAATGAGTTCAGGGCGTTTTGATTAACAGTTGCCAACTCTATCCATAGTTTTCTTATCTCTTCTTTATATTAAATTTTAAATCTCTTCTACTCAACTACACCCCTGTAGTGAGCACCACTTTGTAAAAATTTATAGGTTTTCTGATTATTCTCAGCCAATGACCCCATTAATATATTACTTGCACAGGTTCAAGTTTTTTGCAAATTTTCTGCATTGTATGATAGGAGTTGATATGATTTTTGATAATAGTATGGCGACTAATATCTGTAGATGAATGGAAGTATTAGATTTTGGCCCAAAGCTCTCCCAGTATTCCCTCTTGAAATACTTATGATGTCCTGAATAGGTATTTGTTCCCTTGTACCACCTAACTTGATCAAAGCTCAGATCCCTGTTTACGTTTTCTCTATGTCATACAGCTGGAAGCAATCCCCAATACAATTCATCTTCTTCTCTGGATCCCCGCTCAGATTTTTACTCTTTATTTTAAAGAGTCTCCCAATTATCACACACAGCAATAATATTTTTAAGAATAGAACTTGCAAAGGATTCTGATAAAAGTATACTTGTAAAGTAGTGTACAATAGTGTGTGTTTTTTATTAGTGAATTCTTTAGGGAATTTATAGTGGGGAATTTGGCGAAAGCCCTCAGTTGGCACCTCCTCAATGAAATGGCAGTCATTGCCACTGAATTACCCATACTAATCTCATCAGTAATGGTCTTCCCCATACTGGCTAGGAGAATATTATTGGACATCCTCAAGGCCTAAAATAGAAAGAGTTGGAAAATGTGTCCATAATGTTTCCTCTTGATCCAAGTGAACCAACCATATAAGGCAAGCGAACTGCTTAGATAATGGGACTTGTTACCCATTAAGGCAGGTCGCAAACCAATGGATCGATTTGCAAGTTGCAGGCGGCATCACTTGCCTCACAACTTACTCCTTAAAGTCCCAATTGGTCAGTGATGAAACCTGACTGATCCCAATTGGTACACCTGATAGTTAATCAACTATCAGATGCCCCTATATGTTGGTAACTTTGTCTGACGAGATCTAAAGCATTCATACAGATTAATTCCAATGGATCTGACCCAGGAGAATTATCTAAAATCCCCCCAAAAAAGTTACCTTAAAATCTAGGCCAACTAATATCCAATTCACTTTACATTAGGAAATTATCCTCTAGTGATCCCTGGTAATCTAGTGACTGAAAATATGGGCAAAAATCCAACAAAGACACCGACAGAATATAATCCCACCCATATTTGACTAACCTTGTGATCACATTGATCAAATTTAAAACTGAAGCTTATTCCTTCAGCTTAGCCAAGAAGATCAAAATCAGGCTGCCAATCAGGTATGGCGTAGCAGGTTGGCGCAGTTCAAAGAGGGCGGTATGGTTCTCTTCCATGATCGACATGGGTTCAGGTGGAAACACAAGTTGGCCAGTATTTGGACTGGTTCTTTTGAATAATAGAGAAAACCAGGGTTGACGCCTATATCATCAAGGACCCCACAAGTAGTCAGATCATTAACTGAGTGCATGAGAAGTTCGTCCAGCCATATAAGCAATAGGAGCCTTTTTGTCCATTCAAGGAAGGGGTAATGTTGATATTCTGATATGACTGGATGATAAGCCTGAAATAGGTATGGCAGATTGGGAAAAATTACCAACTATGATATTAGTTACAGTTAGTCATGTGCCTCAAGTTGAGGCGATATTAGGTTATACCGGGTTGTTATTGGATCACATCCAAATAAGGCAATAAGGAGATGTCAATATTTGCTAAATATGGTTTAGATCGCCTCAAATTAGGGCGATAGAGAGTTGAAGAATAACAAGCCAAAACCAAGGAGAATTGATGGAATAAAATAGCTTAAGCTATAGGAACATTATTGTCCAAAGTTGCTGATATATAAGTGAAATGGGCCATTGAAAGGGGTAGCAGTGATTAGTGAGTAAGTAGAGAAAGAACGGATCATTAAAGAGTTGCTGAAGTAATAGAAACTAATGTGTCATTTGGAGATAATAGCTTTATATTTTATTATAATATTTTAATTGTGTGTCTGCAGACCGATACTCTTCATATCATCTGTCTAATTGCTCAGTGGGTTCAACCCTGTTCAAATTCTCCTGGTGTATCTTAATAGATTTGCTGAAGTTATAACAACGGCATAATTGGAATTTATGGAATTTGAGCTATCCTTTAAGGACAAGCATCACTGCTTTCTGATATATTGGACCAGTTCCAGGAAGAGATAGAGGTGAGCTCTGTAAATGCTGATGGGTCCCTCCCACCTGTAAGTCAAAGGATTTTTCAAAGATGCACATGAGTCATGCCCAACGGATTCCAAATATGAAAGCAACAGTGTAGCCTCTGAGTGAAACATTCTAAAGGTTTGAACCTCTATACCCACTCCTAACAGATCCCCCCAAACTTCTATCCCAGAAACTCCCCCTTATACCATTCTCACTGTTATGGACAGCTGCAATGAAACACCCATTTGCCCTACACCCACCATTGACCATCCTCCTTGAGCCGCTTAAAATTCAGCAAAGAGACAGAAGGGCTAACTTACCAACCGCGCTGTGAAGCCTCATCTGAGCATACAAAGATGCTGTCAGTTTCAGAGCCAACCCATCAATCTGCCAAAGTTTTAAAAGTGGGGAAATGTACACACATTCTTGTCTTTATTTGAAATTAGCTGTGTGGTGCAAGCGACAAGGTTAATCTGGTGACGCTCATGAACTTGATGGTTCTTGTGAGCCAGGTGTTGTTCATACCCAAGATCAGTAGAACTGCTCTGTCCTACCAGTGTACGAATAACATTATCATAAAAGAGTTTAGCAGAGCAGAGATGATGACAACCAGAAATACTGCCTTCCTTAACATCACCTTCAAAAAACATGGACATATCTTCATGTTTTCTGATCGCTTTTACCTAGAGGCCCAGGTGTTATACAGCGCAAAGATTCTGAACAATTATATCACAAAGATCGCCCTGCAGAACACCTGCGAACTGTACAAGGAGAGGTACCAAGTCATGCTTTCTGTGTTGAATGATGAATACAGAAATCGCAGATGGTGGATTACCTTTGCCACAGCGCTGCGACCTTTGACGCTTCTAATAATGGTTACCATGATAATCAAGAAAATTGGAGTAAGCCTTTCGAGCAGGACGTCAAAGAGAGCTTCCCCTGCTGTCAGACCCAGTAAAACTGACATCATCCAGATTACATGCCACTAATTAAGGGGAAAAGAATGCTACGCCAACTAAACCACTCCAAGGGTCTTAAACCCAGGGTACATCACATAGGAGCAGAAGATAACAAAGAACATGGAAAAGAATGGGTGGAGTAGAATTGGGATATTCTAATTAAGCCAGGTTCCAACATATCCTTAATTTTATTCTTGACACCTGAATTTAACCCCTATCATTGCCAACGATGTACTAGTGGTCACCACCCTCTCCCATCAGGGGACACTATAATCCATGCAGACAAAGTAGTATACAAACCCTAAGCACAACAGTTGAAAATCATGAGTTGACAGTTGCTTCTAGTGACATGCTTAATTTAAAAGAGGTTAACGAGGCTATTCCCCTTGAAAGAGTTAGAGAAGACTAGCCCCCCCTCTGTGGTGAACTACAGTTCTACCTGAGTCAGGCCAAAAAGCTCATCGTACACCTGATAAACGCTTCTGATTATTACTATTCTGAGTGCACATACATTAATATTTTTGTGGGCAAGATCTGGGTCAGGGCTATATTAGACAGTGGAGCCCCTTTTAATATCTTATCAACTGAACTATTCAAAGAATTGGGATTATTGCCGTATATTGATAACCACAAAGAATACAAGATGACAGACCCAAATTTAACTACCTCACTATGGTCCTACTTTGCACTGCCGCTAAGATTTGGATTTCTCATTGCGGCCTCTCCTGAAATTGCTCTCCCAGACACTCATTAAAATATTCTCATTGGAACCTCCTTCATGAGGGCGTATGGCGTCAAAAACAGTTTTGAGGAAAATATTCTGACAATACTTGAACAGAACATTCTGTTGTATTACTAGAGTTGAGACCAGCAGACGAAGAAGCAAGGTCTGTTGTTCGTAAATCTAGCCTTTAAAGATGGTATTGTACCATTTATTACCAAAAAGGGCGCAGCCGCATATAATATTTACCATACCATAATCTCAAATTGGATGGTATCGCATTAGGGGCTGGAAGCCATGTGTTCATTCCACTGGGCCACCAAGCCATAGTGAAAATGGACGTTCATTTTAATTCACCAGGTTTATATGGTAAAAAGTTTGCACCTTTCAAATGCTCATGTCAGGAGCCAACTGCGGTGCCAGGGCTTATTCTCCTAGATCATGGAGAGATTAGCGTATAATTAGCTTACTGTCATGTTTGAGATGAAAAACGAATCAAATCCCTACTTCAAAATTGAGCCGCAAAGTTTCAACTCTATATCCTAATTGAACGGAGCCTTATCTCAATGGTACTGATCCAAATTCAATATGAAATTTGCACGCGTTTAAAAATCAATGGAGACAACTTTATGAATCTCATCTCCACTTCCTGAATTGCAAGAAGCACAGCCTCCACTGCTCCGGTCACAGAGGCAATGAAGTACAATGAGGGTGCCACCCAGGAGGTCAATCCAGAAGGCCATGAAAGATCCTGAGCAGATGGGGCCACAAAGGTCCTTGAGGCACCATGTCCCTATGCACCCTATAAATATCAATATAATTCAATCTAATAAAGTAGTTTTTATTCAGTCCATCCTTACTTTTTTGTCCTCTTTGCGAATTTTCAGCTTCAAGCCCACCTTTTAACATTGGCGACAGTCTAGATACTGTAACGCCAACAAAACGTGGTGCTCACTAAAGGGTGTTCTTAGCTGTCCTGAGTGAAAGTGTATATTACAAACAATGGAGAATATTAGCAGTCCTGAAGATCAATCTTCAGATCAGTTGAGAAACATTGCTCAATGTATTAGTACCTTGAAGTATGAAGTGCTGCCCATGCAGCTTGAGAGTTTAGAATTCTGGGCCACATTCCAGTTCTCCCTTCCCTCCATTGATAGAAGTCATTACCAACTTCAGTAAGATTCTTAACAATATCGTCCAACAATTAATAAATGGCATCTACTCCATGGGTGCCTGTTACAGCTGCTCCTGTGCCTCTTTTGTGCCTATTACCATTTGGGACCGCTATGCTTGGCCCAGCTGCCAGCAGGTGAACAAACCTGGGGCCTGAACGCTAACTTTGCAACTTTTACAACCCATCTATTAATCACCTAACTAGCTAGTTAGGCTGCACCATCATGAAGTCTCCCAACAACTGGGGCTCACCCAGACCTTACACTCCCATACTTTTGATTTCTGCAATGCGGCTGCCTCCTTCATCCAGGAAAACTTGAGGCTATTTATTGATAACTGACAATTAATTAAAAAATCCCAATGCCAAATCTCAGTGTTGGATAGAGGGATCTCTGGCTATCTTGAGGACCAGCTGCGTCAGAACTTCAACTCCTTGAGGCAACTTGGAATCAGTGCCTTTATCAGATCAGGGATCTGGTACAAACCCTGAAATAACACTATTGGTAGTTGGCCTCTTGTGACTACACCGCTTTTAGTGAAGGTCCTGAAGGGCCTAGGGGGACCAAAGGGCGTGAGGGGCTAAAGTACCAGAGGGTCATCATGGACCTCAAGGACCTCAAATCTTGCAGCACCCACTCCTGAAGGACCTGACAATCCATGGAAAAAGGATGTGATAGTAGCTTTAATTGCATTATGCGATCAAAAGAAGAATGTAGATCAGGGGTGCAAACTCCAAGTGGACAGAGTCCCCCTCAACCCTAGGGTCTCCATTAAGGCACTGTCAGACTAAATGGACATCTTCAGCACCTTCACCAAGCTTACTGATGTCTCATCTCTCAACTTAAAAAAACTTGTCAATGGCTTAAACCCTGTTTTCCCACCCTTGAGAGCCAGGTTTGTATTCAGGGTGCCAATATTCAATTCTTAAAAGAGGTTGCATATTAGGGTTCCATTTCCTTCATCGACCAAAACTGGGACAATATCCATGAGGACCTTGAGGACCTATGGAGACGGCTAGACCAGAAGGCCCTCGAAAATATGCAGAGACTGAGATCCCTGAGCGGCGCATCCCTGATGTTAACACCCTCTTCATTCCTATTTTAACTAACTTTAAACCTAATGTTAAAGAAAAGTTCACCCCTGTCCAGTAAGCATTGCCTCTTTCCTGTACGTATATGAGGGTTCCATGGATGATGCCACTGGTTGTCAGAATGTGAAACATATCCATTCCTGCCTCAATAGCACTCCCCAGTAAATCATGACCCCCCATTTGAAGGAGTGCAAAACCTGGGAACAGGTCTGTGTGTCCTTAATCCAATAATTTGACAGCGATAAACCTCTGTCCAACCAAAAAAAGCATTTATGAGTATCCGCGTGAATAAAGGAGAAAGCCCCATGGAGTTTGCCAGCTGTTTTTATCCTCAAGCACAACCCTTAGTCAATACCAATCATATCTCCTTTGATGACACTATCACTGCTGTCATCTTTGCATTAGGATCCTAACCTGAGGTTCAAATGCATATTATCAGACAAAATAATGGGTTTACCTGTATCTGGTAAAAGGAAGCACTTAACAAGATCCCAGCATCGACCCTATATGTTAAGGCTACCACTTTAGGTTCCTCTAACCATCCTCAAATCCATGTGATCAAAAACCAGAAGAATCCTTGACCTCGATGCATTTACTGTAATGTTTTAAGACACAGTGCCAAGACCTGCCGGAAACCACCTGCTGGGGAAGCTGGAAAAGGGCCGTTAGCATGAAGGACGAAACGCTTCATACTGACATCCCTACCACGCCTCAAAAATCATCCATAACCTTTATGAACCTTGAGCTATTGTACCTGGAGAAGAATTTTCAGTATCCATTGATAATAAAAAAATTTACTACTTATCTTCTTCCAATGGCTCTCTGTTTTTCTCAAGCTACCACCCCAGTCCAGAAGTCTGGTTACCCACATTGCAATTATTCTCAATGATCCCAGTCCTTGCCATAGTTAACAGTGACTCCTCTGTGAACGTCATAACGTCCAAGTTGATTAATTGCATCAAGATTGTTTCAGATTTTCCCCACTATATAGGTTTATAGCCCAGCTGGCCCAAAAATGCACCCAATCTATAGGGGCTATATACTCTCTACTTGTACAGTTTGTAAATTTTACTGTAAACACCCCCACTGTCGCGCTAGATAACCCTTAGCTATAACCTGCTCCTCAGAACTCAGACCCTTTGAGAATACTCAGCAGTAGTCCATTACAATGATAATTTTCTATTCCTACTTTAGCATCAGGTCCACCTGATCTTCAAAACCTTTTTTGACTCTAAGACAGAAATCAAAGCCTGAGCCTGTTTACTGGAGAGTGAAGGCTAAATCAATTGGCTCAAATATCACGTGGGGGGCTCTTAAATCTAATTCCCCCTGCTGTTGATGGGCAATAAGGCATGCTGATCTACTTACCTAGGGTAACTACAATACCCTAAAGTCCCAAGTTATTGCTGGAACTTGGGTCCATGTTAACACCCCTCTAGATACCTACTGAAAATCTGAGGCTTATACAACCCACTCACCAAGGAGGTTCTAACCTTCCCGGGAATTTTAGATTCATCTTATGCCATATCCATATCAATGTTGCTGGCTAACATTACTAACAAACCCAAAATAGTAGGCCCTACCAATCCCGCCACCTATGTCTGCCTCCTACCAGTGGAGACTGTCAACAGTGTCTGAGTTTTTGAAAGCATAAGGGACTTCAGCTTGGAAATGCCTCCATTGGTGGCCTGGTCAACACTACTATTGGAAAGGACCTCTCAGATGACCAACAATGCAAAGTTCAAGATTTTTGGAGGAGTATTAAGACCTAATTTTGTTCTCAACCTATGACTTTGGAAGATTGAAGTGAGTCCTACTTCATGTGGATACTGGGGACGCTCCCCCCTTCCAGTCCTGACCTACCAAAAAAGCAAGGTTGTAGAAGCCCAGGTGGTAATGGAGATCAGAAAACTACTTGATTCTGGAGCCCTGGTACCATTTTTTCAGCCTGTTAGATTCTGGTGGTTGATTCAAAAATAAACCCTTCAACAACCAACATATCAGGTTAATTATCCTCCTAATGCTCGAGCAATACTCTAATTAAAGCCTATTACAATAACATGGCTTGGGCCGATTATCACAACGTGGATTTTATTATATTATCAAAATCCCAGGATGAATACACTCGAACATCTTGGCTGATCTCTGCAACTACTCAGCCCATACTGATCAACTCAATGTCATCTCAATTTGATTATTCTATCAAAAGCTTAAGCTAAATACAATTTCACAGTTGAGCCAATTATTGCTACACCAAACCTTGGCAACTAGTTCCAACTAATTGGGACCATTCTTAAAATTCAACATGAGAAATCATTTGGGATCGACCTGAAGAAAATGTCTAAAATCCCATGAACAAAGAGACAAAAGAATGTAATTCATTTCCGCCTTAGGGAAAATTTTGTATGTTGGTATGCGCAATCATCACAATAGCACTTGCACATGGACCGCCCAAATGGGAGTATCTAGTGCTACCAAGAGAGGTCTGCCAATGTCCTAATTAAGGGTACTTTATTTCTTAAATTGATGCCAAAATCTCTAAAAATTCATATTTCATCAGCAGTATGATGAAGCTCATTTCAAGATGATCCTAGGACAATTTTGCACGCTTGTTGTTGAAATTTTCATCCCTGAAATCTTCCTGAATATGAGAGTATTTTGCCACCAATAAACCTAGCAATAGGTCTCAGTCATAGCAGTTCAAAGGTTAAACTGAGGTGGAAAATAATCTGCTGAGATTGCATGCTCAAATATGGCCAGGAGATGCCCTAGAGATATAAATACCAGCACCTGGACTAATGAATAATTATCAAAAAATACAGTCTAATAAAGCTCTATTTTGTTTGATCTTCATTACAGTTTTTATCTTAAGTTGCTTTTGAAGAGTGTTGGCAATCTGGGATCTTGAGATCCACAGCTTGTAACTTTACCTGCCTCAGTTGAAGTTCCCAATTACATAGAAAAATTAATCCCAAAATTGTTCAGAAAAGTCTTGGCTATCTGAATATGCCTAGTGAGTTTCCAAATAGTCAAAATACCATATGCCACTGGCAAAATCAAGGATTAATTAGCTGAACTTCATCAAAATTAAGAGTGTAGGAATTAATTAATCAAGCGAGCGACCCTCAGATTTTCACACAGCCCTTGGGCCTCACCTCTTCTGCTGGTTTAGAAGGAGGATGGCAGCCACTGGGTGGTGATGAACTATCAGTGACTCAACTTCATCGCCAAGAAGGCCAGTTATCTTTTGCCCTGAATTTGTGATTCCCTCCATCTGCTCGCTGGATTTCAGTACTTTTCTGCTATGGACCTTGCCGGTGAATATCAACTAATTGAACTCTCCCCTGAAGATTGAGCCAAGTGCGCTCTCATAGCTAACAAGGGACCGTTTGAGCCCACAATGATGCCCCATGGCCCTAATAATGCCCCGCCATTTTTCAACGCGCCATGGATGGGAGCCTTAAGGACTTGAGCTTTTGTGAGTCCTCGTCTACCTATATGATATTACAGTTTTCTCATGAACCTTTAATGGAAGTTGAGCATTACAGGGAAGACTTCAATCAGCTCCAGAAGGCTTTTATAAAGCCTAAACCTTCTAAGTGATCATTCTTCTAGTCAGAACTGAAATTTCTGTGACACAAAGTTTCAAAGGATGACATTCAGCCTATACTGGAAAAAGTTGACGCCATTTAAAGAATGTCAGGATCCCAAAACTTAAGGGATATCCAGGTGTTCCTAGGCATGGTGGGCTAATATTGTCAGTTTATCCCCTGGTTTGCTGACCTAGATAAGCCACTACCTACCTCTTACAGAAGAATGTGCCGTTTGAATGGTGGCCTGAACAATAACAGGCTTTTAATGCCTTGAGAACTGCTCTAAGTACTAAACCCATTCTAGTCCACCCATGGTTTGACCAACCCTTTTTATTGTTTACAGATGCAAGCAATGTCGCCATTGGGGCTATCCTAGCCCAGCTCAACAAAAATCAGGTCAACCATCCCTTGGCCTATTTTAGTAAGACACTGAGTAAAGCTAAATGGAGCAACGATGTTACTGAGAGGGAGTGCATGGCTGTCTTGCTAGCCATCAAACATTTTTGTCCTTATCTCTATGTTATCCATTTTATCATTGTCACTGACCATTTCTCGCTCTGGTGGCTCTAGCAATGGATGACCCAGATGGCTATTTATCCAGATAGTCCTTATGACTACAGGGCTAAGATTTCTTCATTGTCTATCACATGGGCATGATTTACCAAAATGCTGACAGCCTCTCCAGGTTGCCAATGCTAGCAGCTTTGATCCCTGAGGAGGACCGGCTGTACACTCTGCTAGGTTGGCCTAAGCAATGGGAGTTGGAAACTCCTGAGTTCCAAGCTGAGCTCCGAAGGATGACCC